>JAPFFP010050220.1:0-31270 GCA_026153255.1 Solanum medicagineum
AACCGTGCGCTGGTGCATGGGCGACCCATGGCTGGCAAAGCGGACAATATATGCATGTGTGGGTCCGGGCTGTTACATAAGTAGCCCGTATGACATTGAGAAGTCTGAGTACCTTCACCATACGAGCTTGAATCTAAGTGTGGGGTCGTGGGATATGGTTCACTAGGCAATAGGGGCCATGTGCTTATGTATTGACTTTGGCCTTGTCTGTATGTCTGCTGGTTATTGTGGGTTCTCGTCCACATTGATCGGACCAATCTAGTAGGGAAGGGGCCTCGAACACTAGGTGAAGGGCAAGAGACATACCAAAAGTGCCCCGAGTTCCGGAGAGAAGAGGCCATTAGGTTTGGCATGAAAGCTGTTCATCCAGTGGGGAAGCAGTAGTTCAAATCCTATGATGAGACCATGTACTACCAAGATGTCCTCATAGATACTGACTCTTTGGGTGACGAGTACCCCCAAATCCTGCATCGTTGCCTGGAGCTACGATTGGATTTCTTGTTCGAAGAACCCCGGCCCTGCAATCTCAATCTGGTTTGAGAGTTTTATGCTAATTTAAGTAAAGAGTCGCGGTCTAAGTCGGTGATCGTCAGAGGAGTGGAGGTAAACATCTCTTCACATGCCATTAAACGGGTCCTTGGCACTTCAGAGGAGGTTCTAGCGGGTGTTTTCCAGGAACTCTACCTTCACCCACCCTACCAGTCCATCTGATACACACTTGCCGGGGCGAATTCTACCTCCAAGTGGATTCGGTATGTTGATAAGGGTTACCATCTCTCCTTCTCTTTTCTCCTACATAAAGAGGGAAGCGTGGGTTTGGGTCATAATTATGACCCACTCTTTCTTCCCGGGACAACACTTCACCGCTGTCACGAGGGATCGAGCGTGTCTTGCTTACGCACTGATGACAAGGGTGAAGGTGAACTTCGGCGCCAAATTCAGAACTGCTATGCAGAAAGCTAAAACACACCTAGGACGCATGTATGCCTTCAGTGGCCTTATTAATGAGTTATGTCATATTACAGGTGTTCCTACTGAGGCAACAAACAATTATCCCATTATTCAGGCCTCCTTATGTATCCATAAACATGAAGCGACCTGACGTGTCTATGGGCCCAGTGCTCACCAATACAGAGAGAGGCCTTCGCGATGAGTTAATTATGGCCCGCATATACGGGCTCGAGATGTTGAGGCACAAGACTGGCGGCCACCCATCTACACTAGTAGAGCTCTGGGAGCTTGAGGCTCATTACCCACTCAATGCCCATGCAAATGCAATATTGGGCATTGGTCCCCAGTTTGTAGAGCCTGTGGAGGATGATGTCCCTATAGATCCCGGTGAGGCACATGCTGAGTCAGACTCGGAGGGACGAGATAAAGGAGGAGCCACTTGCCTATGTTTGGGGCAAGCCCATTCTGCCAGGGCTCAACGTTTGAGCCTCGTGACGCCCACTTCACAAGTTTGGTATGGTTAACACTGAGGACAGTGCTGAGTCTAAATGTGGGGTGGGATCATTCTGTTGAACATGTTTCATTCATATTAGTTTGGCATGTATGAAGACTCTTTTTATTTCTTTGCTTGATTTCTATGTTATGTTTTATGTTGGACATCATTTTTTTTTATTTTGGGTCTGTAACAATTAACTATGGATTGCATGGATGCTTGAATGTGAATATTCTAATGATGTAATGATGTTAGTGGTAGTTACTTGTATGTTGAGTCTTGTGGTTATGTTGCAAATAGTAGTATTAGTCGTCATAGTTGAGTGCAGGGCCCTATGATGGATGGATGATGACTGTCCTAAGGGAATTCGTCAAATTGAGTGTCATTTAGAGTGTGGTAGTTGTACATACGAGCATTAGGTGTTAGCATGCGAACATAGTTAATAATCATGTGAACCCCTAGTAAGCAAATGCTTGACTCTTGTAAATCAGAATTAGTATATACTTAACTTTGAATTCATGTGAACACCATGATGGTAACTCTATTGCTAGCCTTTTGATGAAAGTGGGCTAAGAGTGAGTGAGAAAAATTTTGAGTCTCTATTGCAATAACTTCTAGAACTTGCCCGGTATGTAGATTGGATTTGGTAGGAATTGGAATTAGAGGAAAAGACCTAGGCATTACTTTGGTAGCATAACAATGTGACACTAATATATCCACCTAATAAAATTATCCTTAGTTAGCCCTTTTGAGCCTTATCCTGTTCTTTGGTAAGCCACAGTTCAAACCGATCCCTTTTCTTTGGTCAATTACCCGTGTTTGATCCTAACTCCTTAACGCTTAAGTATGATGATTCATGGGAGTGGGAACTTGAATAGACACCCGAAGGCTGAGCAGTAGTAGAGTTGAAAAAATAATTAATTAAAAATTTAGCCAACCAGTGCTGATCCGCGACTAGTGTGTGTCGTGGACCAAACCCATAGGCACACTAGTTTGGAATAAAAAATATATATAGTTTTTTCTTATTATTTTATTTATAGGAATGAATGTTTTCTAAATAGTATGGAGTATTTAAAGTCTCATAAAATAAAGATGTAATAAAGGGTGTTGAGTTAGGGACCTAAGATCCCAGCTAAGCCTAAGTCATACATTACGGGCAAGCCTATGGGACCTAGAAGCAACATGAGACATCTTTTCAGAGAGAGATAGTTGTTTGTGTATCCATTCTTAATCTTCTATCTAGGTTCTTAGTGGTGTGCATGGGTAATTTTTCTGGGTGAGGGGACATAATCATCAAAGGTTGGTAACTAGATGAGCTGTTAAATATTCTGCATAAGTCCGCATTTATACATGAGTGCTAGGCGCGAGTGGATTCTGCTAGGGGTCTTGAGAATTGTTCGCTATTGTTCAAAGAGTTCAGTCATATGATTTTAGTTATGTAGGGAGTCCAATGTATGTGTCTAAATTTTCTCGAGGACGGATAAAAGTCTAAGTGTGGGGTGGTGATCTTAGATGTATTTATATGCCTAATTAGCAAAAATAATACCCATATATAGAGCCTAGTTAGAGGGTAAATTCATAGAGTCTAGGTTCTTTAGTTTGTTTTCTCATATTTTGCTAACACGAGGCCAAGTGCACCGTTTGGTTGTGTTTTTGCAGGTTTTGCTCAATTTGTGAAAGTCCATAGTCACATCTGGAAGTGAAGGAAGAACACAACCTAGAATTTAGAAGATAAAAATCAGTTGAAGTAGCAAAAAAACTAAAGTTTGCATTATAGACTTGGGACAAAGCTGTGGAAGCTGAGAAATGAAGAAAAAAAGGCGCGAAGCAGGAAAATAGGCACAGTTCGCATCGCGAACTTGTGTAAAAAATGGGCAAAATTGTCCTTTCAGCAAAATAAGCGAAAGCCCAGTGAAATAAGAGGTCCGCATCGCGAACTTGAAAAGATGAAGTGAAAATTCGAGTTACGGGATTTTTAATTATATTCTATCAAAAACATTAGGGTTTTCATATTGGTTTTTACGCAAGAATAGTGAGAGAGACAACTGAAAACCTTTTTCCAAGGTTACTTTGGCTAGTTTGATCTTTATTTCTTCGTTGTTAATGTTTTCTTGGTCATTCATGATGTACGTAGTGACTATGAGTGGCTAAGTCTCCATATTCTGGGATTGTAGCTATAGACAATGTTATGTTCTTGACTTATGACATCTATGAATGGGTCCTTTTGACTATTCCTACATTACTTTTATGTATAATGCATAATCTAGCCAATTAGGTGGTAAATTAATTGTTCACTTTGGATTCGAGAGATGTTGGAGTGAATAGAATGCAGTACTATAAGGAGCTTGTTCGACTAGGAAACTAGATCGATTCGTGTGAGGAAGACCTGTCACAACTACCCTTAGACCTAGCTCGGTTCATAATACGAAAAGATAACTTTAAAGCACTTATATTGGTCTGTCTATCCCGGCTCAACGATGTAGTTAGGCAGTCAATAATGGTAGGACAACAGAGGCGTGTAATCCTATTCAGGTAATTTAAACCCCGTGAATCAGTAGTCCCGAAGCCCAACCACAGGTGCAAATGTTGAGACTAAACGGATTCGTTAAGGTTACAACCTTAGAATTGCTCATTTAATTGATATCTTAATAACAAAAACTAATTTAGTTTAGAAGTAATAAGTCATTTAATTTCTTTACAAAACTCTCCACATATTGTTACTAAAAGCACTTCAAATGTGATAACTTGAATTAGTTGTTGATATCATTCAAATCCCTCGGGTACGACAACCCGACTCCTTAATCAGGGCCACTATATTACTTGTGAGACCACGTACACTTGCGTGTGCTGGGGAGAAACAGTAGTTCAGTTAATTTGTTTCTGTTTTGCAGGATTTTAAGGCTCAATAAGGGGGTTTAGGCAGAGGTAATTATCTTAAACAGAAAAGGGATTGATTTAAGAATTTATTTTCTTCTATTTTTTCTTTTCCTTTTTATGTGTCCATTAGTATTAAAAATAAATGTCTATTGTACTTGTCTACATAAGAAAATCATTAGACAATCACTCAGTTTTTAATTGACCTTTATAATTAATAGCCAATTTTTAAAATATTTATTTATTATATTTAAAAGGTGATATTGTAGAATTATAATTTTATTTGGGGAAAACATGAAAATACACCCCTCAACTTTGTGATTTTAATACATATATGTAATGATCATGAACGTTATTTTTGAAAATTTGAGAAAATTATCAGTTTGCCCATCTTAATAGTTGCTCAAATTCATTTTTGATCAATTTATGTGTTTAGTTTTGGACTTTTATTAAAGAGTTGAGGAATTTTAGAATTTGTTTTATTTTTAAAAGCTTAAGTTGTTTGGAAGTGATTTTTAGAATTAACCGGAGCTAATAGCCTCAGAATGAAATTTTGTTAGTTCCATCAGCTCTGAAATGTAGAATTCAGTTTAGAAGCATTGTCGTTCTTTTATTTTGTAGTTATTTTGTGGATTTGAGGTCTTAAGTTGAAAGTTTGAGTGAAAATGGAGCAAAATTTGACTTTGATCAATATCTTGTGTTTAGATACTCAGACTGAATTTCTGATGATTCCGTGGGGTTCAGGAGGTGATTTTAGGCTTGAAAAAGAATTTTGTATATTTTTTTGAGTTTCAATGTTGTCTTGGTCTTTTTGTCAGAATACTAATAAAATCATGCCAAGCCAATAAAAAAGTATAAAATAAATAAATAAAAAAGATAATATGAAAAATAGTGTGGAATCACCCGAAGTAAAGTTTGAATATGAAAAGAAAATAAAAAATAAATTATAAAATAAAATATATTTTAAAAAAATATATGAACATGTTCAATTCAATTAAAAATAGATTTCTTTTTTTTTAATTTATTTTTTTCGTATGACATGATACTCAAATCTAGATTCACTCAAATCTAGATTCACTCAAATCTAGATTCTTGGAATTATGATTTAAAAGAAGAAAAAGTAAGCCTATTTATTTCGAGCGCAATATAACTAGTAAGATGTTTTAAATATCACGACTGCTAATTCAAGATCATGGGTAGGATAGTTACGCTGATGCACTTTGAGTTGCCTAGAAGCATATGCAATAACCTTTCGACTTTGCATCAATATACACCCCAAACCAATTCTCGAATTATTGCAATACACAACAAACCCTTCTTACCCTTCCGGTAGAGCCAAAATAGGAGCGGACGTAAGCTTGTCCTTTAAAGTTTGAAAACTCTTTTCACATTCATCGGTCCAAATTTTGCCTTATTTTGTGTCAAATTATCAAAGGAGAGGCAGAAGAGGAGAAACCATTCACAAATATCCGGTTGTATCCTGCCGAAACCAAGGAACTCCTAATATACGTTGGAGTCAAGGGCATAGGCCAATTTCTGACCGCTTCCATCTTTTCAGGATCTACATGATGTCTCCCATTTACACCTCCTATTTAGAGGATAAACAGATCATTATCAACATATATAACCTAACCAAGTTTAGGTCGAACCCATAGGGAATATGTAGACTCAAGAGAATTCACCAATTTGGAGTCCGAATAGGTAACCAACTTACTTCTCCAAATGGGTGGGGGTGGGGTTTGGAATAATCAATGAGAGATAAAACTAAGCTAACTATCACAAGAGAGAAGTCAATAATGAAGAGAAAAAAAGGTATTGTGTTTCCCATGATTTCCCAACTTAGTATCACCGGATAACCTAATTTTTTTCTAATGTATAACATGCAGGATAGTAATTTATGTTCACCAAGCCCTTTGGTCAAAGGTGAGGTGAATTTCACTATGAGACTTGGTCAATCTCTATAGCGTGCATTACTAATCATTACCTATTAGTCCCTGTACAACCTCTCCTGGCACAGTTTGGTTGATTAGACGAGAACACATCAATCAAATCCTGTTAATGAATCTCTTTTCCTATTCATTACTATCTTGTCCAGTCAGTAACACTAGGCGGGTTCGAATGTTAGCAACCACTAGAATACATGTAAAATGAATAGAGTTAATTATACATGTATATATACCTTCCAAGAATGACACATTATCCGATTTTACTTTGTTAGTTCTTCATGGTTCCCACAACCCTAGTTGTGGATTTAGCTACTCATGCTATATGTAA
Organism: Solanum medicagineum; assembly: GCA_026153255.1. Taxonomy (NCBI): domain Eukaryota; kingdom Viridiplantae; phylum Streptophyta; class Magnoliopsida; order Solanales; family Solanaceae; genus Solanum; species Solanum medicagineum. Next base: position 6,593 of record JAPFFP010050220.1, read on the forward strand.
ATGTAGGAATTATGAATTGAGAAGACATAATCAAACACTTACACAATAGAATTAAGAAGAAACAATCCAACTTTAATAAGAATCACAATCTTCAAAGTAAAATTAAATCACAAGTGTTCTCAAAGACTCTCCAATATAATTTTATAATTTTATCTCTCAAAATATTGAGTTTTCTGAGTAGTAGGCATAAACTTAGAAAAAATAACCTTAACAACCTATTTATAATAATTAAAATTCAAGTCCTAAACAAAATAGGAGAACTGGTCAACACGTCATATGAAGGGTCTTTTTGAGCCGTATTGCATTTCACAGTCTGTAATCGAGGTCTCGTATTCAGCTGCTGAAAATTTGGACTTTAACACTACGACACCCCTCTACGACTCGTAAAGTAATTTATGACCCGTAAAAGGTGTTTCGACTTATAAAATTCTTGAAAGTCCAAGTCATTGATCTTTAGGGCACGAATCCTCTTCTATAACTCATAAGCTTCTCTATAGCTCATCTGCCTGTTCATAGAATAAACTTCAGAAAATAGCCCCTCGCTGAAAATCTTCACGAAACCTCCTTACTACCCATAAAATGATCTACGAGAGGGTCTTATATAACAAAAAAAACCAGTAACTGCTGCAGTTTTCCCCAAAATCATGGAAAACCTGTGATCCTGCAAGTATAAACACTAAAACACATAAAACCAACTAACATCGCATTGAGAACACACAAAATTCCAAGTTTTAAGCATCAAAAGTGCTGTATTTTGACAACACATCACTACTTTAATCCCTTCAGCCCACACCACATGCCCTAAGAAGGCAACTTATTTCAATCAAAATTCACATTTATCAAACTTAGCAATCAACCTCTTATCCCTCAAGGTTTGCAATACTACCTTCAAATGTTTCACACGTTTTTCCTCACTTCAAGAGTAGATCAGAATATCATAAATGAATACCATAATAGACATATCAAGATAAACTTTAAAGACCCTATTCATAAGATCCATAAATATTACCGGTGCATTTGTTAGGCCAAATGACATCACCACAAATTCAAGATACCCGTGTCTAGTCCAAAAAACCATTTTATGAATATCATATTCCCTCACCCTCATTTGATGGTATCTGAACTGAAGACCAATCATAGAAAAAGGACTAGCCCCTTGTAATTGGTCGAAAAAGTCATCTATTATCGGTAGAGAATACTTGTTCTTTATGGTGACCTTGTTGAGTTGCTGGTAGTTGATGCACATTCTAAGCGATCCATCCTTGTTTCTTACAAACAACATTGGTGCAACCCAAGATGACTTGCTATGACTAATGAATCCTTTCTCCAACAAATCTTTCAATTGATCCTTTAACTCTTTCAACTCCACTGGGACTATTTGATAAATGGGAATGGAAATAGGTTGTGTATCACGGAGCAGATCTATATCAAAATCTATCTCCATTTCGAGAGGGATACCAGGAAGCTCATCGAGAAAGACATCGAGTAACTCATTCATCATCGGGAACGACTCAATAGAATGTACTTTAGACTTATCATCCCTAACTCTTACAATATGATAAATGAAACCCTTAGAAATCACCTCCCGAGCCTTAAAACAAGAGATGAAACTACTTTTCACTAACGAACATGGCCTTTCCACTCAAGGATGGGCTCATTAGGAAGTTGGAAATTAACTTTATGAGTTCTAAAATCAGTGGAAGCATGATGTGCATGTAACCAATCCATCCCAAGAATAATGTCAAAATCTACCATGTCAAGCTCAACAAAATCACTAGACAAGACTTTTATGCAATATAGACACGAGACAACCCCTATAAACTTTTTTAGCAACAATGTACTCACCGATAGGGGTAGACACCTCAAAGGGTTCGCATAACAATTCATGGCACACATCAAACCTATTAGCAACAAATGGAGTAATGAATGATAGAGTGATCCAAGGCCCAATAAAACATATACATCATAATCATAAAACCTTTAACATACTGGTAATACCATTGGGCACCTCATCCACCTCTTGCCTCTCTTGAAAATCGTAGAATCAATTTCTACATGAACCTCCACCTAGAGTTTGGGCACCTTCATGCACTTTCCTTCTTAGAACCACTTGACCATGAGGACACCCTTCTTTACCTTTTGTAGCAACATAAGGAAACTCGGGGATTTTATGCTCCATTTTTCCATAATAAAAACAAACACCCAATCCTCTCTGCCAAATGCCTCCATGGTTCTTCCCATACCTTCGAAACTTATGAGTATAAACACCATTACCCTTAGCACTACTTGTGCCTTTTGATTTCCATGAGCACCTTGTCCTTGAGGACGACCATCTTTACCCTTGTTTTGAGCATGTGGACAATCAATAATATTGTGGTCCATCTTGCCACATCCAAAGCATGAACTCGTGTTTCTCAAACATGTGCCACCATGATTCACACTTTTTGGGAACTTGGGAGGATTTTGTTCACCATTATCATCGAGCTTAGAATGTTGAAGTCTACCTTCAAATCAATCCCTTCTTCTCCCTTTCTCAGAGGACATGGGACAAGTCCTCATCTTATGCCCAATACTACCACACTTGAAACAACCATTAGTGATGGCCAAACACTTTCTTTGATGCTTTGTACCATACTCTTAACAAATGGAAAAATGGTGCCCTTTTCTTTTTGTACTTGGGTGCTGAAACACTAGCAGAAGATAAAGCACCATCAATTCAGGCTCTTTTAGCCTTCCTCTCCCCTTTCTTGTCACCCATAATCCCAGGGGTACCCCCCTGTTAGTTTAGTTGAGCGATTACAACTTTGGCCAATAGCCATAAGGCATTGCAAATCTCTACATTAGATATGTCATTGTAGAGAAGTTGATCATCAAGCGGGGAATGGTTACCATCTTGTCTACTATTCTAAAGGGTCTGAGACATATTCTGAAACGTAATAGAAAGGAATCAGAAATAAACCTTCAAGGATTTAGCTTTATCGCATGACATAGATCATGAAGAAGTGAATCATTTCTTAAACGCCTCATAGCCTACTACTCATAGTTATGGTGCATTTCACAACCATGAATAAGACTCTACTCAACATAGTCTGTTGGATTTATGGGGACCACTTATAAACTTAGTACTCTGATACTAAGCTTATTACGACCCAAGCTTAGGGCCTAGGTGTGACATGACGGATGGGAAACCCGAAGAAACCCAAAAAAAGCCTCTAAGAATAAGTAAGCACATCCTTGGTTGCGGAACTAAAAACAACATCAAACATATAATTCTAAGGGAAATGAAGAGATGTAAAGGGAATAGGACTTTCTACCATCAAGTAGCAAACAAAGACAAAGGGGAGGGTAAGTATGACTCACACAATGGGGACAATAGGGGCTTGCGACTTCCATCTCATGCGATCACATTCAACAACACATAAAGGTATAAGGAATAAAGGAAGTCATAAACATTACGTAATCATCATAGAAGTCAAGCTCATCACATGTGCATATCCAACAACACCTCTAACATGATGGAACAGGGGCCAAGACATCACCCGAGCTCACCCTCAAAAGTAAATGTTCAAAGCAAATAAGTCTTTAACATAGTATGAAAGAAAGTGGTTGTTGTTCCCAAAATGGAGGACTCACCAAAAGAAAATCTTCGATCCAACATACTAGCCATGAGGAGGTGGATGAATAGGAGCTTTGGTCCTTGCATGGTTAGATCATCTAGGTAAAAGTACACATTAGTACTTGGAATTACTATGTATGCGGGAGGCAACATAACAAGAGAACATAATTCGTAATTAGACAATATGCATAATTATATTCAAACGATATAGGCTCAATATGATATGAATGATCAATGCCTTATCAAAACATGAATGAGGATAGAAAAATCATATAACAAATCATACATAGATGGGAAAGGGCCATATTCAACAAATAAGACCAAACGAGCTACTACTTGGAATCCCGATGTTCACTCCATATCAAATAAAAGAGTGATATACTTTGCCAAGGTAAACCAAACACTTACCTTACGGAAACTTTCCTATTTCAAAAAGTGCTTCACAAGCACCTTACGAGAACACCAACCTTTCAGTTACCTTATGGGAATTTCACCCTTTTAGGTTACTATAAGGCAAGAGGCTTACAGGAACACCACTCTTCTTAATTAATATAAGATAGAAGGTTCATGGGAACAACATCATTTTCGGTTAATATTGTGCATGTACTTTACGGGAACACCACCCTTTTTGGTTAATCATGGAATAAGCAAATCACAAGTCTATGGTAGCAACGTAGATAAGGCACAATGTTATTTACCTAGGTCCTCTCTGTGCCAGGTCAACAATCTCAAGGAATTCTCAAATCATAGTCATAGTAATAATATACAAAGTCTCATAATATCATAATATGGTATTGGAGTAGTTCATCAAAACCAAAGCTTTATAAAATCAAAGAAAAGGCTTTATATCATTCATAACTTTCACAACGTTTTCCTAAACTCATAGCATGCTTATTAGCCCTTCAATATTGACAACATTCACAATTCACATATCTTGCCATAAGGCTTTCATCAACATAAAAAGCTTGTCACATGACTTTAGTCAAAGCATGGTGGACATATGTACATATGCTTAAATCATGAAATACATGGGTATAGGACATGAATGAGTAAAGCAACCTCATTTAAGAACCATTCAAATCAAACCACCAACATATTAGTAAAATCCCAATTGGGGTATCATGAAATCCATTCCAAAATTCATAATGTTTCATAGCATTTCAAGAAATCATAGCATGCATAGTGTGGCTGTCATAAACCATTCATAATGTCAAACCCCAATGGGTGTTCATGCATAAGAAGACCAATACTTAACAAAATTAACTTAAATCACGCTTGTAGTGAACAATAGGAATTACCTATAAAGAAACAACTCTTAAGAATCATGGAATTTAATTAAAAAAAGAGAATTGGGATCCATGGGTGGAAGGACCCATGGATGAAGACCCGCATATCGTAAACCTTGAAATTAATTGAAGGAGAATTGAAGGATTCACTTGAATTCTTGAACTCTGATGAAAGCTCATGAGAAATCTTAGAATGATTGAGGAACTTTTGTGAGGACTAGAGAGGATTTTGCGAGTGTTTGAGTGAGAATTAGGTCTAAAGATATTGGAAAAATTCATGAATCTTGTCTATGAGGGTATTGGATTGTGACTCAATTGCCTTCAAGTAAAACAAAAAAGGTTTGGAAAAATTTACACTGTGGGGAAACAAGTGGGCGACGCAGAATTGTTCCCGCATAGGTCATTTTTCCACGAAGTTCAATTTTCGTCCATTTTGGCCTAAGAATGAGTTTAGGCCATTTTTGTTATATAAAAGAGCAAGTACGCGGCACGAATTGGTCCATACCCTTCTTGTTAAAGCCCAAATCACCTAAAAAATTATTTTTTTTGATACGGGTGACCTAAAATTCAAAGACCACTTTTTCGCACACAATTTTGCCTCTTGAAATATAATTCAAAGTCAGATTTGCAAAATAACACACATATTTTAAAATTTTCATGCAATATGCCATAGGGACATTCTGAGTTGCATGGGAAGTGTTACATCTCACTCAAGGAAGAAGACTCAAATCCTCTATTAAAGAACAAGCTCTAATTTTTTCCAAGCTCTTCACCAAATTCAAAACTTCTCCAACCTACTTCTCTATTTTGCTCTAAGGTGTGTGAGATTTATTCATGATTTCTTTCACCCATGAAGCCTAAGTTTTCTCTATTAATTTCTCCTAATTTAGGTTACGTAAGTTCATGGGTTTTCAATCAATGACTTGAAATGTGTAGATTGTGAGTTATTTGACCTTTATTTACCTATTTTGATATAAATTGACTCTCAATTGCATGAAATTATTGGTTTGACCAAGTATTCATATATCAAGCTATATTGGGTCTTTGAAATGCATGATGGGTTTTTTGGATTCTGATTTAAATTGATGAAATTCATGGTTTTTATGTATAATTCGATCGAGATGCATGATTTCAAGATGTTCTGACTAGAACCCACCAACTTTACTCTATTTTCCATGGAAGTTGATTTGTATGACCAACGCTCCAATTGGAAAACTATTGATTATATATATGGGAGTCGAATGAAAAGCAAGTATTGTTGAAAGGTTTTCTCATCCCATATGAAGGATTCTTTATGTGAAAGGAAATTCTCACATACTTGAATCACTTAAGGTTTTGAATGAGCTACTCAATATGCATGAATTCTTGACAAGTTTTGAACTATAATTATTATTGAACTTATGAAAGCATGATTAGTATATTTTAATGATATTTATTCTGTGGGACTTAACTTAGCCGAATGAGGCTAGAGATGCAGGACTATTCCCAAGGATCATTATATAAGTCTTTTTGTCTCATAACTACATGTAACTGTAGGATAATAATTATATACTTATAAGGTTCAAGTTAGTGGATCCACATGTAACACTCACCGAAATAGGAAAGGCCTGTAAGGTGGGGTATAGTCTACCTTATAAAGTAGGCTACTCTTTCTCTAGTATAGAGGCAACGTCGGTGTCATGACCCAAGTCTAGGAGCTAGGAGCGACATGGTGAATGGGAACCTGAGATTCCCCAAACAAGCCTCATAGCATACATAAGCACATCCTTGGTTGCAGAAACATAGATCAAGCATCATTTAATCAAACTAAGGGAATTCGGGACTTAGGACGCAAGCTATGGGAATAAGTGAATAAGGAACCATTGTCACTCAACCACAACAAGTAAGCTAGGAGAAGGGATCATCGGACACACACTATGGGGATCAGTATTTAGGAAGGGCACCATTTGGCATTAACATCAACAATAACATATAAGGGATAGGGAGTAAAAGGAGATCATCATAGATACCTAAGTGCCATAAGAGTCATGCATAACCAATCAACCAACAATACTTTTAAACATGAGTAGACAGGAGTCAAGACATGTCCCAGGATCACCCCCATAAGTAGACAAATAAAGTGACAAAGTCTGAATATAAACAAGATAGAAAATGGTTGTTGTCCTTGAAATGGAGGACTCACCATAACCAAATCTTTAAGCAAACCAACTAGCCACGTAGAGGTGGATGAGTAGGGGCTCTGGTCCCTACAAGGTTAGATCATGTAGGCAAAATGTATATATTAGTACTTGGAATGTACTAAGTATGCGGGATGCAATGCAACAAGAGAACATAATCATATATAGACAAGATACATAATCATATACAACATATATAAACTCAACATGACATGAATGATTAATGCCTTAGTCAAAATATGCATGAAAGATAATCAAAATCTCACAACAGAGCATACATATGTGGGAAGAGACTGTAACTAACATTAAGACCAAGCAAGCTACTACATGAAATTTTGATGTTTCCTCCATGAGCAGTCTACTGGCCAAGGTAAACCATACCCCCACCTAACTTGACTTAGTTAGATCCATTAGTAAAAGCCCATTTAGGGAAAATAATACAACACTATGGTGACACATAGCTATGGGAAGTGAAGCTTTATATAAGGACCTTTGGGAATAGTCCTCCACTCTAAATCTTATTCGGTGCTACGCCTAGTCCCACAGAATAGATCATATAAGCATAAGTGTAATCATGACTTGAATAAACTTGTAAAAATATACTAGTATAGTGGGAGTAACTCATTCACATTCTTGACCCCTTCAAGTGAGCATTTTCCTTTCACAAGAGGGTGTAACATATCAAAAAGGGCTCATAATCCTGCTTATCATTCATAGAACTTTTCACGAGTTCTTAACATACTTGGAAGCCCATATTTATTCATAATATACTTGTCTTGCATAACTTGCCATAACATATTTCATCAATATTAGAGACTTGTCATAAATCTTAGTCAAACATGGTGGGTCTATGCATATAAACTTCAAATCTAAAATTCAAGAGTGTAGGACATGAGTGATATAAAACATGATTATTTAGAAATATTCAAATCAACCCTCCATCATCATAGTAAAAGCCCTAGTTAGGGCATCAAATCCATTTCAAAATCTATATTCTTTCATAGCTTTTCAAGATATCATAGCATGCATAGTGTAAGTATCATAAAAAAATTCATAAGATCAAACCTTGATAGGTGTTCATGCATATTTAAACCAATACTAGACAAATTCCAACTTAAATCATGCTTATAGTGAATAATAGGAATTATCTATAAAGAAATAATCCTTGAAATCAAGAAATTTCATTGAAAAGGAGTTTTGGGATCCATGGGAGAAAAGACCAATGGAAGAAGAACCCACATACCTTGAACCTTTGAAATTAATGAAAAAGACTTGGGGAAACACCTTGAGACTTGACCTTCAATTGAGGAAGTTGAAACCGTAAGAATTGTATGAACTTGAGTGAGGGATTTTAGGAAGGTTTTGGGAGGAATTAGGATTGTGTATGCAAGGATTAGGACTAAAAATAGCTACTTTTTGAGGATTCCTGTCTATAAGGGTGTTGGGATATGTCCAAATTGCCTTACTTGAATCTAGAAAATTTCAAAAAATTTTGTTCTTGGTGGGAATAGAGGCGTGTCGCGCCTTGGTTACATCACTATGCATTTTTGTGCGAAGTTCAATTTTTTCTTATTTTTGCCTAGGAATGAGTCTAGGTCACTTTTGTACTATCATGAACTCTCTCCGCGGTGTGGAGAGGTTGCATACTCGGCTGGAAAGTGCAAATTCATGCGAAAAATTATTTTTCAATACGGTTGACCTAATAATCGAGGGAGACCTTTTTCTTAAACAATTTTGCATCCTGAAAATGAATACAAACTTAGATTTGCCGAAAAATGTACGAAAATTATGATATTCAAGAAATTTACCTTAAGGACATTCTAAATCGCTTGGAAAGTGTTACAGATATCTCTCCCTTGGGAACACTCGTCACTATATGTGATGGAACTATGCTTGAGAAGACTGATTAGACAAATTTTTAGCCCAACATGAATGCATCAATGCAATTTAAATATTATTTTCATAAAATCTCAAACTTATGTATCAAAATACCATCAAAACATGTTACCATGAGTATATGGATGCAACATGACATAGAAAGGCTGAATCACATGATTTAACACCATAGATATGATTAACTTATTACCTTAGGCTTAAGTAGAGCAGAAAATATTGGGTTATCACTTCTTCATATCCGTTTCTGCTTCCTAAGTAGCACTTTCACATGTTGATTCCTCCAAAGGACTTTAATAGATGCTACATCTTTGTTACTCAATCTCTTCACTTACCTATCCAATACTTCAACCGGAACCTCTTCATACGTCAAGTTCTCTTCTAGAACATCTACAACATCCAAAGGTACAATGGAGTTTGAGTCTCCTACATACTTCCTCAACCTGGACACATGAAAGACTAGATGAACTATACTCATCTACATAGGCAACTCCAATTCATAAGCAACCTCACCAATTCTCTTCAAGATCCTATAAGGCCATATATACCTAGGGCTCAGCTTTACCTTCTTGCCAAATTAAACTATACCCTTCATGGGTAAGACCTTCAAATACACCTAATCATCCACTTTCAACTCAAGATCTCTCCTCGTAGTGTCAGAATAAGACTTTTTTCACACCCCTAAAGGTTACCGTTGACGTGGCCAACATTTGAATAACTATTGTTGACTCCCTAAGAGAACCACTTGGCCTCATCACCACATCAACTCAATAGCGAAAGAAAATAGTCAAATAGAAAGACATCATATGGATAGATATAACTCTATTTAAACATAGTTTCCAATGAATAAGTTTGGAATTAAACAATACTTAACAGATCCTCTGATAGTCCATAGATACCGCAACTAAAGAAATAAAATACTCAGTCAAAATTAGAAAATAAAAAGGTTCCTCCGGAAAGCAGGGAGGGCTCACCAACGTTGTAATTGCACTGAACGGGACCTCATCAATGCGTAGGCTGAAATCCTCTATCATCTGTATCTGCATCATAAAATGATGCAGGTCCAAATGAACGTTAGTATATGGAATGTAATAGTATGTAAAATGGCTTTAGAAAATAAAGCTCAACTCACTCACCTTAACTCAAACAACTCAAAACTCAACTCAATAGAAATGCAAGTATAAAATAAATCATGCTTTTAAAAATAGACTCAGTAGTGTTAAACTCAGTTTAAAAATATTATGCTCAATTAGTGTTTGCTTAGGAATTTTTCTTAACTGATATCTAATCCCACCACGTTTAGTTTGGTGATGCACAACGAAGGTGCATCATTGTCATGCCCAACTTGCCAAGGTAAAGAATGATCAACTCTCTCATGGATCCATAATACATGTCCGTATTTTGGGACAAGAGTTGCTAGAACATGCTGCACGACTATCATATGTTGGTAACATAGTTTTTGTGTGTTAGAGTAGTTGTTTACTAACTCCCAGCTCGATGCTTGATACTCCTCCCAAGACTCAAATATGCTCAACTCATCAATCAACTCAAATCTCAATGATACCCATTTCAATCAACTCAAGTCTCAACTTCATTTAGGTTATCTCAGCTCAACTCATCTTAGTTCTCACCAACTCAGTAAATCAACGAAATCAGTCAGACTCAAACGGTAATTTAGAATCACTCACATAGACTCATCATGGAATGTAAGAAAATTACATCAATGGATAGGAAATTATAGTACTATATGCTCCTTATGCTCAATTATGCTCAATTTACTCAACTTAGATAATCAAACTCAAATCTCAACTCAGTACATGTATAGAATTTTGTAAATCATGCAATCTGGAGTTCATGATATCAATGTATAAAGTTTATCTATATGTCATGTCAAAAATAGTATAATGCATCAATTATTTAGTTCGTAATCATGAAAACTCAAAGTAATTGTAGAAAATTCGGTATTTAAGTTATAGAATTTTCACAACTTGGCTCTATTTCTCAATTTTGACTCAAAGAGAGGAAAGGGCATGTGAATGAACGTAGTTCAACACTTTTGGAAGCCTTACATACCTGAAAATAGAAGCAATCAAACCTCAGTTGATCCTCGCATTTGAACTTGTACTCTCACTTTTCTTCCTTCTCCGATGCTCTCAAGAATTCCTAAGCGTAAATGAAAGGTGAAAATATGCTTAGGGTTTTGTTTTAGGACTTTAATTAAGTCCAAAATGTCCAAGGATTGGATTAAAAGGGAATAGGAAAAGACAAAAATACCCTTCTTAAAAATAGCTGACAGGAACCACGAGACATCGTCTATTGGTTGTGGTTCTAATTATGGGCCGTGGATGACCTCTCCTAGGTAAGGTATTCAAAAGTTTGAGTTAATGGAATTTGCCATGGGACCTATGAAACCTCTTCTACAGTCCATAAATCCTTCTATGGACCGAATGATAACTCATAACTCAATATGCTAAAAAGTTGATTTCTGGATCACCAACTCACTAAACCTAATTTATGAGTGATAGATTAATATACGGGTTGTATGTTGTCTTGTACATGGGCCTCAGACTTAAAAATTTTCGAGTAAACAACAATGTCGAATCAGGCTGCCCTTCACCAAGTCACCTGGGGATTTACGGGGCCTCATCTACGGGCCATAGATGACCCTCATGGTTTCTCTTCTAGTGATTTTTCTCAGTCATTTTCATAGTTTTCTCTGTGCATCTACTCAAACTAGGTGGAAAGAATTAGTGGGTGTTACAACGTTTGTATCCCTTATCAACCTCACCTTCTCCAAAAACCTTCCATAACGAAATCTAGACCTAACAAAACCATTTCTCCTACTTCAGACCACCTAATAGGGGATCTGCAATGGCTCTCATATAAGGCCTCAAATGGTGCCATCCCATTACTACAATGATAGTTATTATTGTAAGTAAACTGAATGAGTGGAAGATGCTCATCCCAACTACCTCTAAATTTCAAAACACAAGACGTAAGCATATCCTCAAGAGTTTGAATGGTCCTTTTGGCTTTACCATCTATTTGTAGGTTAAAGGCCGTGCTAAGCTTGACTTTAGTACCAAGGCCTCTTTGGAAAGATCTCCAAAAGTGAGAGGTAAATTGAGCATCATGATCCAAAATGATAGACAATGGAACCCCATGCAATCTAACAAACTCATGAATGAAAAATTTGGCATAATCTTCGACACCATAGGTTGTTCTAACCAATAGGAAATGTGTCGATTTAATTAGTCTATTGAAGTCGTGCAAGTTACACCTCCTTTTTAGAGGATAAAGCAGTCATTATCAAGATATATAACCTAACCAAGGTTAGGGTCAAACTTAGCGGGAATATGTAGTCTCAATAAAATTCATCAATTTGCAATTTGAATCGTTAACCAACTTACTTCCCCAAAGGGGGGGGGGGTTTGCAATAATCAATAAGAAATAAAACTAAACTAACTATCATAAGACAAAAGTCAATAATGGAGAGAAACTAGGGTATTATGTTCCCCATGATTCCCTAACTCAGTATTACTAGATAACCTAATTCTTTTCTAGTGTATAGCATGCAGGACGGTAATTTATGTTCACCAAGACATTTGATCAAAGGTAAGAGGTAAATTTCACTACGCGACTTGGCTCATCTCCAGAGTGTGCATTACTAACCATTACCTATTAGTCCCAGTACAATCTCTCCTTGGCCCAGTTTGGTTGATTAGACGCGAACACATCCATCGGATCCTGTTAATTAATCTCTTTTCCTATTTATTACTACCTTGGTTCAGTCAGTAACACTAGGAGAGTTCTAATGTTGTCCACCACTAGAAAACATGCAAAATGAAGAGAATTAATTTATACATATACTTCCAAGAATTATGAATTACCCAGTTTTACTTTGTTAGTTCTTCATGGTTCCCACAACCCTAGTTACGAATTTAGCTACTCATGCTATGTGTAGATGCAAGAGTTATGAATTGAGAAGACATAATTACACACTTGCACAATTGAATCAAGAACAAGTAATCCAAATTCAATAAGTATCACAAGCTTCAAAGTAAAATTAAATCATAAGTGTTCTTTTAGGCTCTCTAATATGATCTTACAATTTTCTCTCTCAAAATATTGGGTTCTCTGAGTACTAGGCAAAAACTTATGAAAAATAACCTAAATAACCTATTTGTAATAATTAAAATTCAAGTCCTAAACAAAATAGGAGAACTGGTCAGCAAGCCATACGAAGGGTCTTTTACAGGCCCTATTGCATTTCACGGCCCGTAATCGGGGTCTTGTATTCATTTGCTGAAAATTTGGACTTCAACTCTACGACACCCCTCTATGACTCGTAAAGTAATTTATGACTCGTAAAGGGGATTTTGTCTGATAAAATTCCTAAAAAGTTCAAGTCTCTGATCCTCAGGGAACGAATCCTCTTCCATGACTCGTGAACTCCTCTACGACTCGTCTGCATGTTTGTAGAATGAACTTCAGAAAACAACTCTCACTGAAAATCTTCATGAAACCTCCCTACAACCCATCGAATGATCTACGACTCGTAGAGGGTCTCATATAACAGCAAAAACTAGCAACTTCTGCAATTTTTGTACAAAATCAAGGACAACGTATAATCCTGCAAATATAAACACAAAGCACATAAAACCAACTACCATCGCATTGAGAACACACAAAAGTCCAAGTTTTAAGCATCAAAAGTGTTGTATTTTGGTAGCATATCATCTATAAACAATAACCCAAATAGAATCAAAATGCTCGTAGGCAAACCAATCACAAAATCCATGTTGATCTCTTCCCACTTCCACGTAGGAATCTCTATATCTTGGGCTAGGCCACCCGACCTTTGATGTTCGGCTTTGACTTGTTGGAAATTATGGAATCCAGCTACAAAATTTGCAATGTTCCTCTTCATACCACCCCATCAATATACTTCCATTAAATCCCTATACATCTTTATAGAACTGGGATAAATAGAATAGGATGAATTATGTGCCTCTTTCAAAATCAAGTCCCTCAACCCATCAACATTTGGCACACATAACTTACCTTGGTGCCTAACGGCACCATTTTCCCCTTGGGAGAAAACCTCTACCTTGCCCTCTCTTACCAATGCCTTCAACTCTAACAAAGCGGGGTCAAGGTCTTGCTTGGATTTGCCCTCTTCAATCAAAGAAGACCTGGAGCCATATATAACCACCATACCTCCATTTTCAATTTCATCCAACCTAACCCCCAATCTAGCCGATTGTTGAACTTCTTTTGCCAACTCTTTCTTCCCACCCTCAACTTGTACACTCTCCATGGATACTCTACTTAGTGCATCGACTATAACATTGGCTTTGTCCGGATGATAATGCACACTCATGTGATAATCTTTAAGGAGTTCCAACTATCTTCTTTGCCTCAAATTGAGATTTCTTTAGCTGAACACGTATTGAAGATTCTTGTGGTCCATGAAAACACCTACATGCACCCCATACAAATGATGATGCCATATTTTCAAAGCAAATACCATGGCCGCTAGCTTAAGGTCTTGGGTAGGATAATTACATTCATGCACCGTTAGTTGCCTAGAACCATAGGCAATAACCTTTCCATATTACATTAACACACACCCCTAACCAATTCTTGAAGCATTACAACCCTTTCGGTAAAGCCAAAATAGGAGCGGATGTAAGTTTGTTCTTAAAGTTAGGAAGCTCTTTTCATGTTCGTCGGTCCAAATACATTTTGTCTTCTTTTGTGTCAACTTTGTTAAAGGGGAAGCAATTGAAGTGAAACCCTCAACAAATCTTCGATAGTACTTTGTCAAGCCCAAGAAACTCCTAATTTTTGTTGGAATCAACGGCCTAGGCTAATTTATCACCACTTTTGTACTTTTAGGATCCCCTTTAATCCCTTCACCTGATACTACATGCTCTATGAATGCAACCTCTTTCAATCAAAACTCATATTTATCAATCTTATCAAACAACTTCTATTTTCTCAAAATTTGCAAGACTACCCTCAAATGTTGCACATGCTCTTTCATACTTCGGGAGTAAATCACGATGTCATCAATGAATGCCACAAAAACACATCAAGGTAGGGTTTAAAGACCTTACTCATGGATGCATGAATATTGTCGGTGCATTAGTTAGACCAGAAGACATCACCATAAATTCAAAAAGCCATACCTAGTCCTAAAAGCCATCTTAGGGATATCACATTCCTTCACCCTCATTTGATGGTATCCGAACCGAAGATCAATTTTAGAAAAATGACTTTACCCTTGCAATTGGTCAAATAGGTCATCTATCCTTGGTAGGCCATACTTGTTCTTTATAGTGACCTTGTTGAGTTGTCGGTAGTTGATGCACATTCTCAGTGAGCCATCCTTCTTCCTCACAAACAATACGTCTGCACCTCAAGGTGACTTACTAGCCCTAATAATCCCTTTCTCCAATAAGTCCTTCAATTGGTCCTTCAACTATTTCGATTCCGTCAGGACCATCCGGTAGGGAGGAATGGAAATGAGTTGAGTGTTGGGGAGGAGGTCTATACCTAAATTATTTTCCTTTCAGGAGGAGCATCGAGAAGTTCAACGGGAAAGACATCAAGGAATTGATTGCCACTAGAATCGACTCATTAGAAGGAACTTTGGACTCGACATCCCTAACCCTTACAAGATGATAAATGCAATTAAGATGAGAGATGAACTTGCCCTTAACAATCGAATCATGATAGTGCCACTCAAGGACAGGTTCATTAGGAAATTAGAACTTAACTTTATGGGTTCTACAATCAATGAAAGCATGATATGCATGTAACCAATTGTCACGACTCGGTTCTGGTCATGATGGCTCCATTAGATACCACCTACAAGCAAGCCAACAAACTAACCCCAGGGTACTTATCCTAAATCACTAGTCACAAATATAACAGATATAATGGCGTAAATCAACACAACCTACCCAGAACTTGGAAGTCAACTGTACAGAGCTACAAGAGTGATAAGTATGCAATTATACATGTATATAATAAACATAATATATAAGCTATGAATACTCCTAGAAATACAAGCCAACTACTCTGTACAAGACCAATTTTTGGATACAGAAGACGACCATCAAATGAAAGGACACTGCATAATGTCTAGAGCTGTTGATGCTCACCGAGTGTCTCCTAAAATGATCACAAATCCCCAACTCAGTGCTCGCAGCTAGTACGTGAACCTACACCATAGGAAGATGCAGAAATGTAAGTGTGAGTGCCTGTAATAGGCACCCAGTAGGCATCACTGGCCGACTGAGTGAAATACTATAAATATGAATAAAATGCTCAAATATAAAGAACTGCAATTAGATTTGTAAATCGAAGCTCGCTAATAGTAAGTGTATTAGTGACATCCTTGTGTCTCAATGGTTGGAAACCAATAGCATATAATAACATAGCTGACATACCACCTAGCCAGGGCCTAGTAACATATCACATCCCACCTGACAAAACACCACAAAACCTACCTCTTAGTATCGCATAGGTAGGGGGTCAGACTGTATGTAGGTGTAAGACCCTAGTATCTACGCCTATATTCTCCTGAGTCCCTATAAGCCCTGAGGGTACACCCACGCACAATCGAGTTGTCAAATGGTGCTTTGGTGGAACTTGCACATAGCACTCTAATCCTTATGACGAAACAATCACCCAATCCCAAGTATCATCTCGTTTCAGGATGTGATACCCGATCCTGGTTCCTAAGTATATAATAGTAATGGGACGAATCCCTCATGGGAGAAAGAATCTCCTTAATCATATTAGCTCAAGACACTTGATCCTGGAATGTACCTCGTGTCAGGTCATGACACCCGATCCTAAACTGTGTACTATGGCAGGTCGTGATACCCGATCGTGTAATGTAACAATGTGTTTAACAATGTGTTTCCATGTATAGAAACTCTATCGCAGTGTCTTATAACCTAAGTTAAGGCCCAAGATGAGAGATAATCAGAAGGTGTTTATCTTACCTAAAATCATATCGCAACCTAACTGCTACCAAGGATCTCGCCTAAGGCAACTATGTGCCAGTTTACTGATAATGTGTGCATCTCTAACAAAGGTGCCAGTCTCGAGGACTGACCCACAGAGATAGTGTATAAGTCACATATAGCCCCAAGAAGCCCGTAGGATATAGCCTACATCTTGCTAATAGGGTCAAACTCTCTCCTCTAACCTACCAGTGGCTTAGTAGTATCATATCTCGTATCACAGGTCACAAGGCTCCCTTAGGAGTACAACTATAATAGTTCCCAAAATATGGTATGTTTTTGCCAGTATAACAAGTACGTAACAGACAATAGTTGTATACACAATCATATATGCCATATAGCAATATCTAATTGGGTCTAACCAAACAATTACACCACAATCTAGGTAATCAATGATAGTCGGAGTAAATATAGGCAGTTACAGATGTCCAGAGCAACAAGAATCATCAAAATCATCTATAGATGCTAGAACCAATGCAAAACGCAAAATGTAATCACTTGTCAGCCTCACAAACTAGTGTATCTCAAAAGTATCAAGCTATACAGACACATTTAGTCAAGAACCAAGTGCAGTATACATACCTTTCATATATCTCAGCCCAATCCAACCCTTACTATGCCATCTAAGAGTCTAACAATGTCAAAATCCAACCAAGACCGTAGTCATAACTAATACAGTTATCAGTATAGTAAACGCCATCTCAGGCCAGCATATATTGTAAACATACAGGAGAATCAGCCATATGTACATCTTATACTCAACAATCATTAGCTCACCTACCACATATCTTAGTCAATTAGTCACATATCTCAACTTTGTTTGAGGTTAGAGAAGCCTAGCCTACCTGGAAGGTGGTTCTTCGCGTCCTGAATCATTCTACTTGTGCTTTTCCTTTTTTGATTGCTTTTTGATGTTGCTCAGCTATTAAAGTACAATTCACAAGGTTATCACAACTGATTTGATTGTAAAAACTCAAGAATCGAGGCAAATGATAATAATTATGTCCAAAATGGGGAAAACTAGGGCCCACACCCAAAATCTCGAACAAACCCCTGTAAACCGGTCCCTCATTACCTATAGTATATAACATGAAATTTAGCGCAAATGGATCGCAGAAGGCTGAGAAACAACTCAAAAATCAAGTTACATTCTTTACCAGAAAAAGTATTTCTTACAAAATGTTCTCGGTCAGATTTTATAGGAAAATAACCAAATTATCATAATCCAAGCATACCACAATGTTCCTTTCGAAAAATCGAACAACTAAAACCTAAATTTTACTTAATTTCATCAAGAATCAGCCGAGGTATCATAACATAAAGATCATATATTTTTTAGAACATAACCAGCTAAAATAACATTTTTACCTTGAAATACGTGCTGAAATCAAAATCTGACACTTCCACAGCATTCATTTCAAAAATCCAAGTCATGTAGCCATTTGAATAGCCAAATCGAAGTTATAGAGAAAAAATTACATATACATGAAAAATGGAAATGAGGTTAGTCGCGAACAACCTTTTATAACTTCCCACTGCTCCACATGAAGAGATCAGTGAACACGGGTTGCTTGCCACGAACGCTGGCCTTGGCACCGCGAACGTGCGCCTTTGGCATTCTAAGCCGGCTTGGACGCGACAAGGCTCCCGTAAATGCAGGGCTTTGGCTCCTAGTGTTGGTAGCAACAAGTCCCAAAGCTTCCCTGGGGCATTCTCGAGTCGTCCGATGTTTGTTTTATGCTAATAAATAGCGCAATCATATGGATCTAGACGTTTTGAATCTAATGGTGTGGTCGAGATTTCCGACGGAGCATCCTACAAAAAATGAGGGTCCTACTTCTTTCTGACCAATTTTAGCTAAAAGACTTGAGGGGGTCAAAACGCACTCGGAGGCCCCCGCCATCCGATAAAAGGTCATTTTAGGCTATTTTGGATGGTTTAGAGCTGACCACGCCATCAAATTTCCATTCCGAGCACGTTTAGCTAGGTTTTACTAGAAAAGCACTTTTTAGCTTTTGGTTGAACCTATTTACAAATTTTGGCTTAAACTCATACGAAGAACCTCTAACCTTTTACTTACCACACTCCTAGCCTAATTAGGAAATCTCGAAACTATTGGAAACACTAGAATCCCATTTTGAGGCCGTTTACCAAGACTTTACTAGAGAACTCATTTTTTTACCTTTATAACTTCATGCTAACTTAGAATCCTTATAACCTATAACTAATTCAACCAACAACTATCCCGACTGTCCCAACAAGTCACAAATAGTCCAAAGTTACCATACGTAATCTCAAATCAATAGAACAACCACAGAAATACAGAAATGACCTAAAGGGTCATTACAACATCCTAAACTAATAAGACTTTCATCCGCGAAAGTAAAAGTAAAGGCATATTTGATGGCTTAACTACGCTGGGGTACTGCTCCCGCATCTCTACCTACAACTCCTAGGAAGCCTCCTCGACCGGATGGTGCTACCACAGGACCTTAACTATCAGTATCATCCTAGAGCGCAACTATCTGGTATCCCTGGATAGATTGGCTATTGGCTCCTCAACAAATGTTAAATGGTCATCCAATTCAACTGAATCATATTGGAGTACATGTGACTCAACTGAAATACACCGATGCAACATTGATATATGGAAGACCGAGTGTAAGTAGAATAAGCTTGAGGTAGGGCTAACTCATTTATAACCAGCCTAATCCACCTCAAAATCTCAATAGGGAAAATGTATCGAGGCCTAAGCTTACCCCATCTGCCAAACAGTATGACCCCTTTCAGGGGTGACACTCTCAAAAACACTTTGTCTCCAACCTCAAACTATAAGATTCGTCATCGACGATAGGCATAACTTTGGTGGCGGCTCTGAGTTGTCCGTCTATCCTGAATAACCCAGACCCTGGCTAAGGCATTCTATGATAAATCTATATTGTATAGGCTTAGCTCTGTATACTCAAACCACCCAACTTGAGTATGACATCGACGACCATATAGTGTCTCAAACAGGACCATCTGAATGCTAGTGTGATAGTTGTTATTATAAGCAAACTCTGCTAATGGCAGAAACTGGTCCTACTGACCCCCAAACTCTAACAAACAAGCCTGTAGCATATCCTCTAAAACCTATATAGTACACTTAGACAGGCTATAAACCTAGGGATGAAAGGCTTGCTCATATCAACTCGGGTGCCCAACTCTTGCTGAAAAGCCCTCCAAAAGATGGAGGTAAACTGTGTACCTCAATCAGATGCAATAGATACCGCCATCCCATGCAACTAGACTATCTCCTAAATATAATCATGAGCTAATTGCTCAACATTAAAGGTAGAACAGACCGGGATGAAGTGTGAAGACTTAATGAGCCAATTAACTATAACCTAGACACTGTCATAACCCCTGGAAGTATGAGGGAGACCCATGCTCGAGAATGGGTAGTCACTGAAGTTTCCCATCGGGTCACTGGTGGTTAGCCTTTACCTATTGGCAACTAAGACAATGTGATATGAAATCAACAATATCTCTCTTCATGTCGTCACACCAGTAATGTTGTCTTAAATATTGATACATCTTCATTGTCCCCAAGTAGATAGAATATCAGGAGTAGTGTGCCTCATGTAGAATCATTTGTATCAAATCCCCCACTCTAGAAACAAACAACTGGTTGTTGAATTTGAGGACCCCATCCGAATCATCTGTAACCTGACTACCAAATCCCTATAAAACTTTATCCTTGAGATCCACTACTGACTTATTCACAAACAGTCAAGCCCGGATTTTATCAATAAATGAAGATTGAGTCCCAATGAAGGCCAATAGTTAGCTGAAATCTGAGACATCCAATTGAACTAACTTATTAGCCTAGGACTGAATGTCCAAAGCTAAGAGTGGTTCCTCTATAGTCATGTATGCTAAGCTCCCCATACTCACTGCCTTCCGACTTAATGCATATGCTATCACGTGTTCCTTGCCTAGATGGTACAAGATAAAAAGATCCTAGTCAGCTAACAACTCAATCCACCATCTCTGGCAGGAATTTAAATCTCACTAAGTCATAATGTACTATAAGCTCTGACTGTCTGTATAAATATCACAATACCCACCATATAGATAATGTCTCCAGATCTTGAGTGCAAACACTACTGTTGCAAACTCTAAGTCGTGCATGGGGTAGTTATGCTCGTGGCTCTGCAACTGGTGAGAAGCATAAGTAATAACCTAACTGCATTGTATCAATACATAGCGTAACCCAATATAGGATGCATCACAATATACAATAAAGTTCCCTCCCTTGATAGTAAGGGTCAGAACAGGAGGAGTAGTCAATAACTCCTCCAGCCTAAAAAAACTAGCCTCATATTCATCAGACCATACAAATGGCACACCTTGGCTAGTCAATGGAGTCAACAGAGCAGCAATAGTAGAGAAACTCTTAACAAACCATCTGTAATACCCTACTAACCCAGCAAAGCTCTGAACTTTTTATATAGAAGCATTCCTAAGCTAGCCTCAAATCGCTTCAGTCTTAGCCGGATCAACCATAATACCCTTTTTGGACACCACATTCCCCAGAAAATTCATAGAATCAAGCTAGAAATCACACTTAGAAAATTTATCATATCACCTGTGATCTTTGAGTGTGTAATATAATTTGAAGGTATTAGGAATGCTGCTCTTGGCTCTGTGAAAATACCAGGATATTATCAACAAAAAACATAATCAAAGTCTAGATACAGTTGAAATACATGAATCATCAAGTCCATAAATGCTGCAAGGGCATTAGTCATCCCAAATGGCATGACTAGAAACTCATAATGCCCATAACGGGACCGAAAGGTAGTATTTTGGATGTCCTCTGCCCGAATCCTTACCTGGTGGTACCTTGATCTTAGATCAATCTTAGAAAGTACTACTGCCTTTGTAACTAATCAAATAAATTATCATCTCGCAGTAGAGGATAATGAATTTGTACCACCACCTTATTCAGCTACCGATAATCAATACACATTCGAAGAGTCCCTTCCTTCTTTATCATAAACAGAACAGGGGCTCCCCAGGGGAAAAAATTCGGCCATATAAATCCTAGATCTGAAAAACCTTGAGGCTGTGCACTAAGCTCTTTGGGTTCTGTACGCACAATCTGATATGGTGGAATAGATATGGGCTTAGTGCCCAGCTGAACATCGATCGCAAAATCAACATCTCACTCAGGTGGCAAGCCAGGCAAATCTGCAAGAAATACATTCGAAAACTCAAAAACAATGGGCATTAACTCCATAACAGGAGTCTCAGTTATCACATCACCAACATGGGCAAAATAAGCCAAACACCATATGCATATCAATTTCTGAGACTGAATATATGATATGATACCTATCGATACCTGACTCACATAACTTTTCCATATAACTAGAGCCATCCCTAATATCAATTAGGTGACAATCTTGGACTAACAATCTAACACAACATAATATGGGGCCAACCAATCCATACCTAGAATAACATCAAAATCAAGTATACCTAACAGTATCAAATCAACCCAAGTATCAAACTCATGAAGAGTAACTATACAACATCTGTATACTTGATCTACCGTAAGTGAATTCCCCACAAGGGTCGATACACGAAAATGAGATGAAAGATGCTCGGGAGTCACACCAAGCAAGAAACATAGTATGCAGACACATATGAGAAAGTGGAACCTGGGTCAAATAGTGCTGAAGTCGGTTGCTGGCATACAGTAATCATATATGTAATAACTTCATCAGAAGCCTCAACCTTTGCTCATGTTGGGGTGGCGTAAAAGTGGCCCTGACAACCACCTCGACCCTCACCTTTGACTTTGGCTCTACTGCCTATGGCAGGCCATCTAAAACCCTGTTGGAAGCTCTACTGACTCTCATAATCCCCATACTGGTTATCCTTATGACAGTGATCCTGGACCGTACCTCTACTATTCGATAAGGAAGCTGCCCGAGTGGCCCTGTCTGCACTTCATTGCACTCGGGACAATCCTAAAGCCAATAGTCAAGTTTCCTCACTCCAAATAACCTTGAGTAGACCTGCTCCAACCGTCTCGATCATGCCGTCCCAATCCAAAAGCTTCGGATGCTTAACAACCCATGAATAATGACCCAACCAACCCTGATGTAGTGATGTCATTATCCCTCTGTCTATGCCTGGAAGAATAAGAAAAACCACCCCGACTGGAAGTACTTGGGCCCTGATGGCTACCCTTAGAACCTTGCAAAGATGCCTAGAATAGGTGTTTGGTTTGTCCGTGTTAGAGCCTCCTCAGAGTCCTATCACTTGTCACCTTAAAACCTAATCGAGACCCGCTGAACTTTCCCTCGCGCCTAGCACACTTATCACTGCCTCTTTAGGCCTCGCGACTGAATTGCTCTAAGGCACGGGCATGATAAAGAATATCAAGGTAAGACCTACCTGATATCACTAGTGAATATGTCCCCATCATTAACTATGGCCTCAATCCACACATAAAGTTATGAATCTGCTCCTTTTCAATAGGTAAAATGATTGTTGCATACTAGGAAAGATCATGAAATCTGAACTCGTACTGAGTTACAATCATCAATTCCTACCCTAAGCGAACAAACTGGTCCCATCGCCTATCCCTGACACTTCTGGGCACAAACAATTCTACCCAAGTCACTGGCAAGACATCTACTGGCTTGGTGTCTCTATAAGTCCTCCACCACTGTCTGGCAGTCCCGTCTAGCTAATATGCAGTGAACTATGCACTCGAGACTCTAGTAGTCTTAATGCCGGTAGGTTCTCCATACATTTTGCAACTCCTGTGCATCCTCTTCCATGGCTCCTAAAAATCTCGGTGGAGTTAATCTTAGAAAATAACTAAAGATAGTTGATAATGAAAAGGTACAAATCCCTCAGGCTATGTTGAAGCCTTTAGAATAACAGGCTCTGTTGGTGCCTGAATTGGAGGAGCTGGGGTTAGTGTTGTGCCTTGCTGTAAAGCTTCTAGTGTTTCTATGAACTGTCCAATAGCCGCCAACACCTCTAGTGTGACCACTAAGGTAGTTGGGGGAATTAGTGCCTCCAACTACGGTATTTGGTTTTTGCTCGCCGGGCTCGAGAGGCTTCTCTCTATTCGGGACAGATGGTGCAGTCGTACCCTGACCCGGTGTCCGTCCTCCATATGCAATATCTGCAAGAACAAGCGAAGTCAAATTCCCAGAAATCGAAGGACCGTTGACAACATACACAACAAGAATCAACAACATATGAGATTGTAGCCCTCTGGAAATAAGTCATGAACATCTTTGCACCTATCCAAAGAGCTACACTAGACAGTACCTTTATATAGATGAGACTAGTGAACCTTAGGCTTTGATACCAACTTGTCACGACTCACTTTTGATCATGCTGACACCTGTTAGATCCTTCCTATAGGTAAGCCATCTACCCAACCCCAGGATACTTGTCCTAAATCACTAGGCACAAACATAGTAGATATAACAACGTAAATCAATACAAGCTAACGATAACCCGAAAGTCAACTGTACAGAGCTACAAGAGATATAAGCACACACCCATATATATATATATATATATATATATATATATATATATATATGTATGTATATATATATATAAACAATAATATACATATACAAGAG
>JAPFFP010050227.1:0-54317 GCA_026153255.1 Solanum medicagineum
GTTCATGATGATTTTTACACTTACGTTGACACTTTTGAAATGATGTTTTAGTGCATTATTTCATCATTATGTGGGCTGAAATTATCTTAATTACATCTCTCATATAGGTTTCTTTGACATTCGGGGAAGAATGTTCCCAAGGGGGTGATATTGAAAAGATCCCAAAAAGTACCCGAAAATGTGCTTCAAATGTGCCCGGGATCGTGACTTTCATATATCTCAAAATCTGTGCGTTATTTCAAAAATCCGACTTCATATTCTTGATTAGGGGAAACATTAGTGGGAAACGGGTCTAACCCAAATTTTAGAGCAACCGTATAAGAAAATAATTTTTTAAGAACCGAATTCTAGAGAGGAATTCGTGCCTTAGGTGCGATGAGGCGCTATGCGCTAGGGGCACGCCACTGTATATTTTTGTGTCTAGTTTTTAAGTTCGGTCCAAGGCTTTTGGGTCTTGGGCCTATGACTTCTTATACATGAAAATACCTATACTTAGCCATATTTTACCTTTATATCATTCAAGACATTCCCCAATACCCACTCAAACCCTTAGACAAATATTTCACCCAAAATTCAAGTGTCCAATCTTTTTCAGATCTTAAGGAATTTACTCAAGCTTCAAGTCTCCATTTCAATCTTCACCAAGGAATTCTCCAAAGTCAAGGTATGTGGGTTTCAACCATTGGGTCCTTTCACCCATGGTACCTAAACTTTCTTTTTACCTAAATTACATGATTCTATGTTGATTTACTTCTGTATATTACTTATTATTAATTTTACTATGAACAACATTGGGGTTTTATGAAATTGTGACTGTTTTACCATGTTTTGAGCTATAAATCTATGACCCATTATGGGGTACATGTGGATGTGTTCACTGATCATAAGAGCCTCCAATATGACTTCACTCAAACGTATCTCAACTTTAGGCAAAGAAGGTGGTTAGAACTTCTTAAAGACTATGATATGAGTGTGCACTATCATCCAGGTAAGGCAAATAGGGTGGCGGATGCTTTCAGTAGGGTGTCTACGGGTAGCTTAACCCATGTTAATGGTGATGATAGGGAGATGGGGAGGTGCATTGATTGGCTAAATTGGGGGTTAGGTTAGAACAGGATGGTGATAATAGTGTGGTTGTTGTTGATGGGTCAAAGTCTGCATTGGTTGATGAGGTGATAGCAAAACAAGATCTTAACTCCTCCTTGCTTGAATTGAAGGCCTTAGTGAAAGAAGGCAAAGTACAGGTTTTCTCCCAAGGGGGAGATGGTGCCCTTAGGTACTAAGGTAGGTTGTGTGTGCCTTGTGTTCATAGTTTGAGGAAGAAGATTATTGATGAGGCCCACAATTCTTCTTATTCTATCCACCTCGGTTCCACCAAAATATATAGAGAATTGAGAGATGTGTATTGGTGGGGAGGCATGAAAAGGGACATTGCCAAGTTCATTTCTGGTAGTCATAATTGTCAACAAGTCAAAGCTGAACATCAAAGGTTGGGTGGCCTAACCCAAGATATAGAGATTCCTACTTGGAAGTGACAGGTGATTAATATAGATTTTTTGGTTGGGTTGCCCAAGACTAGAAAAGGTTTTGATTCCACTTGGGTAGTGGTTGATAGGATGACGAAATCGGCTCACTTTCTACTGGTTAAGACCACATAAGGGGCTGAAGAGTATACAAGGTTGTATACTCATGACTTGGTGAGCTTGCTTGGGGTTCCTCTGTCCATCATATCTGATCGTGGTTCACAATTCACTTCACACTTTTCAAGATCTTTTCAAAGAGGTCTTGGTACAAAAGTTCACCTTAGTAAGCCCTTCCACCCTCAAACGGATGGCCAAGCCGAAGAACAATTCAAAACTTGAAGATATGCGTAGGGCATGTGTATTAGAGTTGAGGGGTGATTGGGATGATCATCTTCCTTTGACAGAGTTTGCCTACGACAATAGCTACCACTCAAACATTGGTATGGCTCCTTTTGAGGCTCTTTATGGAAGGCGTTGTAGATCACTTGTTGGTTGGTTTGAGATTGGAGATTTGGCTTTGTTGGGACCGGAACTAGTTATGGAGGATATTGAGAGGGTTAGGATGATTAGGGAGTGATTGAATACAACCCAATGTCATAAAAAATCCTATGCCGATGTGAGAAGAAGAGACCTTGAATTCAAAGTTGGTGATTGGGTTTATTTGAAGGTTTCCCCAATGAAAGATGTGGTCCGTTTTGGTAAAAAAGGGAAGTTGAGTCCATGATATGTTGGTCCTTATGAGGTCTTGAAGAGGGTTGGTAAGGTAGCTTATGAGTTGAAGTTGCCTAGTGAAATGAATTTTGTTCACCCGGTGTTCCATATCTCTATGTTTAGAAAATGTGTTGGTGATCCTAATCCTATTGTGCCTCTTGATGTTATGGGTATTGTTGAGGATAACTTGACTTATGAGGAGGTTCCGGTTCAGATATTTGATAGACAAGTGAAGAAATTGAGGAACAAAGAGGTGGTGTCCTTTAAGGGTGGAGAAACCAACCAATCGAGAATGCTACTTGGGAGGCCGAAGCAGACATGCAAAAGCGGTATCCTTATCGTTTCCACTCCACCCGATCCTAAGGTACCAATTCTAAGTCCCCTATGTGAATTCAAGTCTTATGTTTCAGCCCCTATGCCATTCATATGCATTCATGTTTAAGTTAACAAATTTATGATGATTTTACACTTATGTTGAGGTTTTGAAAATGGTGTTTGAATGTAGTGTTGCATTCTTGTTGGGGCTGATTTATTCTTGATTATTCTCATTTTATACGTCTCTTTTACATTTGTGGACGAACGTTCGTAAGGGGGAGATATTGAAATGACCCCAAAAAGTGCTCGAAATTGTTCCTCGAAATGCCCAAAATTTTAAATTCCATATATCTCAAAATCCGTGCGGGATATCAAAAATCTGAATTCATATTCTTTTTCAAGGGATCAAAATTAGGGGGAGAATGGTCTAACTCCGATTTAAGAGGAAATGATTAGCAATTTCAGTTTTTGTAAATTTTCTTATCCAGAATCGATCCACGACAACATCGTGACGCACAGTTGTTGCGGACCTATGTATTTTGTTGCCAATGATTTCTATCTCAGTCCAAGGCTTTTGGATCTTGGGCCTAAGTGTTCCAAAATGTGTTTTTACCCATACTTAACCTTATTTCACCCTCATACCATGCTAAACATTTCTCAATACTCACTCAAACACTTAGTCATATTTCATTCCAAAATTCAAGTCACAAAACCCTCATCCAAAAGTAAGGATTTCCTTCAAGCTTCAAGCCTCCATTTTCAATCTTCATCAAGAGCTTCTTCAAAGCTAAGATATGTGGATTTTAGCCATTGGGTCCTTTCACCTATGGTACCCTAATCTTCTTTTTACTCAATTTTCATGATTTAAAGTTGATTTTACAAATGGGTTTACTATTATGAACATGTCTATGAACTATGTTAAAGTTGGGTAAAGTTGTGACTGTTTTGCTATGTTTTGAGCTATGAATCTAGGATCTAATGTAAGATTTGATGAGGGGTTTTGATGTATATTGCTTGAGGGTATTGCAAGGTGTTGATTTACTATTTTACATGGGATTTTCTTGCATGATTTCATCTCTAAATTACATGTTTTTATACCACTATTTCACACCCTAAGTGTTTGTTAAAATGTCCTGTTGAGTTTTCTTGAGGAATTGAAGGTCCAAAGCATGAGATATGATATGATTGATGTTATGATGATGAAATGAGCTTATGTATATGATAAATCCTATATAAAGTGTTGCATTAGACCATGGTCAATCTGGGTGGTCTAGGAACCCGGATAACCGAGATGGGGGTTTGTGAACCGAGTGAATGGTTTGTGCTTCTCCACCTAAGTGATGGGGCGACACCATCACTAACTGAGATAGGTGTTTGTACTCATCAACCGAGTGAAGGGTTAGTACTTCACCACCAAGGTGATGGGGCCGCATCATCACCAATCGAGTGAAGGCTTAGTACTTCACCACCTAGGTGATGGGGCGGTATCATCACTAACCTACCAAGGGGTTTGTACTTTGGAAATCTAGCTTAGTCTATTCTACAAATATGATATCTTATATGAGCATGAGTTATTAAGCATGTTTTACTTTAGCATTGAGCATACATGCCATATTGTTATATCTTGTCTATTGCCTATTGTTATGCATTTAAATTATGATGCCTATCTCTTGTTGCATTGCATCCTACATACTTAGTAAATTCAAACATACTAACACATACTCTTGCCCAAATGATATCACCATGTAGGAACCGAAGCCTAAGTTGATCATCCTCTTCCACGTGGCTAGTTCAGTGATACTCAAGCTAGTTGGTGAGTCCTCTATTTCAGGGACCTTAGTCTATGTTCTCTTGTTATATATTGAGACATTATTCTTTATGTTCTATTTTTACTATAAGGGTGAGCCTAGTTGCTTTGTCTTAGCCCCCACTCTTTTCTATGTAATAGAGGTGTTTGTTGGACATATTATGTATCTATATATGATGTTATGCAAGCTCTCCCCATAGTTAAGATGTTATGCAGGCTCTCCCCTTAGCCATTATGATGTTATACAAGCTCTCCCCTCAGGCCTTTTCCCCTAATTCTTACTCTTTTATGTCTCTTATATGCTTCTGTGGCCAATGATGTGTAATGACAAGTTAAGAGGCCTGTTTGGGGTTCCTTCGGGTTTCACATTCGCCTATCAGATCTAGGCCCTAGGCTTGGGTCGTGACAAGTTTGGGCTTTCTTCAACCTCCCCCTTATCAACCTCACCTTCTCCAAGACTTCCATAACCAAATCTGGACCTAGCAATGCCATCTCCCCCACATTAGGCCACCCATTAGGGGATCTATAACGCCTACCGTACAATGCTTCAAAGGGAGAATTCCAATGCTTGAGTGGTATCTATTGTTATAGGTAAACTCAATAAGTGGAAGATGTTCATCCAAACTAGCCTTAAACTCCAAAACACAAGCCCCAAGCATATCCTCAAGAGTTTGGATAGTTCTTTCAACTTGACCATTGATGTGCTATCAAAATACAACACATTTAATGCCTAAAACAAGGGATTTTGCATGTTCTTAGTGTGATTTTGTATGGTTATTATTTATTTTTGTGTTATTTGTGCATAAAATATAGGTTGGCTTGATTTTAGGAGAAAGTTACAGATTTTGCTAAAAGTTAGGACATACGAGCCATGCTACGACACTAGCCTAAGCTATGAGTCATACTGTGCCGCTTGTAGGCATTTCCAGTGTTCAAATATAGAATCTGATGTTATGAAGGTTTGCTATATGAGGCCAACCTACAAGTCATAGGTCTCACTACGACTCGTAGGAAGGGGCTCCATATCCATTTCCAAAGATGTTGAAAAATGGACCAAGAACTGCAAGGTTAGAGTATGAGAAGGCACTACGAGTCTTAGACCAAACAAAAACTCGTAGCATGTATTATAACAGTCAAGTCCAAAGTGCTAAGTGCTGACTATGAAAGCCTGACTATGACTCGTAGGTCACCCTACAAGTCGTACCTACTAGCCGTAACTGCTACTAGTTGGATTTTCTAATTTATTTTAAGTCTTTTTGTATATTGTATAAATAGTATATGTTTGGGCTTCTATAGAGGAGAATCAGATTGTAGATAGAATAGAATATTTTTAGAGAGAATCTTTAGGGTTTTAGAGTAGGAAACTAGGGTTTTATATTGAAGACACAATTTTGGGTTTGGAATCACTTGTAATTCAACTTCATTATTCAACCTTGTGAATCCAAAATCAAGGTGGTTTATTGTTCTTCATTTTCCTTGGGTAATTTCTCAACTATGTCTATTTCATTCATTGTTTGTGTTTTTACCCAATCTATGAGTAACCAAACTCCCACATCTCGGGGTTGTGGGAACCATGAGTAGCTAGCTTGAAAAAGCCTTATTTGCATTTCTTTAGTAGTAGGGTATTTTCATTTATTATCCATTTTCCTTTGTATTGCTTGTTGTTTGATTGTGGCTAACATCAAACCCTGCCTACTGTTATGATCCCAACCAAGGTAGTGATGAATAGAAAAATAAAATGGGTGACAGGATTCGATTAATATCTTCTCACCTAATCAACCAAACCTGACCAAGGTGAGGTTGATTGGGACAATAGGTAACGGTTAGTTTGGCACACTATGGTAGCTTACCAAGCTACATAGTGAAATTCAACCTTCTCCTTTATCAAAGGGCTGGAAGAACTTAAGTTTACTGTGTTGCATGCTATGTCCTAATTGAAGTTGTGTTATTCAGGATAATTGAGTTAGTGAATCATGAAGAACAAACTTCCCAAGTTGCTCCTTAAATTGATCATCTTTTTTCTTTATCTGTATAGTGTTTTTAAACATTTCACTCCAATTACAAACTCCCCTCCCTCCATTTTAGAGAATATAGTTGATTGATAATTAAATGATTATTGGTGAATCAATGTGGTCAAACTCTATATTCCCTATGGATTCGTCGCTAGCCTTTGGATAGGTTTCATTCTTGATAGCGACCATTTTACTTTTGGTGCGTGAATGTCAAATCAATGGCGTCGTTGTCG
This sequence comes from Solanum medicagineum, assembly GCA_026153255.1. Lineage (NCBI taxonomy): Eukaryota > Viridiplantae > Streptophyta > Magnoliopsida > Solanales > Solanaceae > Solanum > Solanum medicagineum. The sequence goes on from JAPFFP010050227.1 coordinate 6,602, forward strand.
GGAATAGGGATAGGTTTTGACTTGACTTCGCTGGTAGTTAATTGAAGTGTTAATTTCTACTTTCTCTTGTATTTTACTTTTGTTTTTGTTTTTGTTGTCAAGTTTGTTTGGCAAGGTATACTAGGTTTGTATGCCCCACTCAAGGAGCCAAGTAAATCCCTTGTTCCAATCAATCAACTTGGAGATCCACCGAATTGCAAGGAGAATGGCCCAAGAAAATGAAGACATCACGATTAATGAAGCCATGGACCGAAATGATGATGATGTGGGTGGAGATGAAACCCCACCCCAAAAGGAGAATAAGCCACACAATAAGGCTTTCAATGGAAATGCATATGGTTGGAATGAATATACATTGAATCCTATGGAAATGGATGTCACAGGAGCTATAGTGTTGCCACGTCGACAATAAGTTCATAGTGTCGAGCGATCTACTCCAAATGCTTCAAAATTGTGGGTTGTTTATAGGGCTACCTTCGAAGGATCCTTACAGTTATCTCCATAATGTTACATTTGTTTGTAAGAGTGTGATGGGCGCATAGAATCTTTCCATGAATAACGTTAGGTTAAGGGTGTTCCCTCTATCTCTAACTGGAAATGCAGCAATATGGTTATCAGAACTCCCGTAAAGTTCAATCACTAGTTGGGCAGAAATGCGAAGAGCCATTTTAGAGAGGTATTTTCCGAGGTCCAAAAAGCTCAAGCTCAAAGATCAAATCAACAATTTTGAGCAATTACTAGGTGATTCAATTAGTACAATGTGGGAAAGTTCACCAAATGCTTGAGCAAAGTTTCAGACCACAAATCATTATGATGCCTTAGTGGATATCTTTTATCGGGCTCTTGATAAGAATAGTCAAGCTTGTGCCGAAACCATCATGGGAGGCATATTCTTAGATAAAAATGAATCACTGATAGAATGGAGCAAGTTGTCAATATGAATAAAGCATGGGGTCATTGAGAGAGAGCCAACACAAAAAATTCATGCGTGGTGAATGTTAGCTCGGAGAGAAGCAAAATTAATCAAGTGATCATGCAAGAACTTGCCTAACTCCGAACAAGCATGGACTTGGTATTGAATCAAAATTAAGAGAAAGTTCATGCGGTGGTCACGAACCTCCAAGGGCACCTATGTATGAAGAGGCTTACTATGATGAGGACTCTTGCTTTGTGAGTAATCAAGCGGTGAGTTTTCGAAACAATGCCCAAGGGTCCAACTCGGACTATTGGCGGCAAGGTTCCAGAAATCATGGTCAGAACTATATTAGATAGGGTGTGTATAGAGATAAACATGGCAGTTATTTTGAAAGAGAAAGAGTACCGGAGGCCGAGTGGGGGCTAAGAGATAGACATAGGAATGTCCTTATGTGCCTCCCCATAATCGTGTTGCCGGTCTAGCAATTCTAGGATTGACGAAATGTTTGACAAATTGTTGAAAAAGATCGACCATTAAGGTGAGACTCTAAAAGTGATGAAATCGGATATTTTGAGTACCAATCAAAAGATAAAGTCTCATTCGGTGGCCATTAAACAATTGGAGCAGCAATCTGGTCAAGTGTCTTCTCAATTGAACCAACGTCAAACGGGAAGTTTGCCAAGTAATATAGTTCAAAATCTGAAGAACAAAGGACATTGTATGGCGGTTATGACGAGAAGTTGGAAGAGTACCACAAATCCCCCAATGCCTGTGTTGAATAAGGATTGTGAAAAGGGTGTTGATGACAAGGTTGAGGTTGAGGAAGAAGGTTTGGCTGGCAATGGGATGAAAAATCAATATGTAAAAGAGTAAGAAAAGACCAAGACTATCCCAAGACCTCCTCCTAGTTCCCAAAGACTCAAGAAAAAGTAGGAGGATGGTAAATTCAAACACTTCTTTTCAATGTTGAAGCAATTGTCCATTAACATTCCTCTTCTCGAGGCATTCACGAAGATGCTTGGATATGCCAATTATATAAAGGAGTTGGTAACGAAAAAATGCACAGTGAGCCAAGAGCTTTCGCAAGAGCTCCAATAGTGTAGTGCCATCATGACCAAATGCTTAGTCCAAAATGGGAAGATCATAGTGCATTTACCATTCCTTGTACCATCGGCGATGTTGAGTTCGCAAGAGCATTGTGTGATTTAGGAGCGAGCATAAATTTGATGCCTCTTGCCATTTTCAAAAAGCATGGTCTTGGTTCTCCCACTCCCATGATGATGCAGTTACTCATGGCGGATAGAGCCGGAAGGAAGCCTTTTTGATGTGTTGGTAAAAGTAGATAAGTTTATCTTTCCGAAAAATTTTGTGATTCTTGATAGTGAGGTTGATTTTGAGGTCCCTTTTTTTCAGGAGGCCATTCTTTGCCACTAGGAGAGCCTTGGTGGACAATTTATTTCGGTCAACTTTGGTTTAGGGTCAATGATGCAGAAGTGTCTTTGGTATTCACCAGTCAATAAAGCACCCTGATGAGCTCAAAAGTGAGGTGTGCGCTATTGATGAATTCTGATGATCCATGATGACTAAGTTGTGCCACAACATTAAACAAGGCTCTTCTTCAAAGGCAACCCAAGTACTTTTCATGTATTTGGGTTATTTTGAGTTTATTTTGATTGTGTGAATTTCTAGGTAGTAGATTGATTTTGTTTTGATTTTGAAGACATTGGATCAGCTGTATTTTTGGATAATGGTATATTTTGAGGTGAAGGTTTGCACGTATTGAAAAAGTGCAGGAAGTTGGAAGAAAATAGCATTGATAGCCTCTATGACTAGGACTACAAGCCGTAGTGCACAATACGACTCGTAGTCATGCCTCATAGAGGATAACAATGATGATTGAAGTTGAGACTTACACTACGAGCTAATTTTATGATTTATAGACTCAACTATGAGTCGTTAATAGGGTTCGTAGTGCCCAGATATGTTTCTAAATCTGTTCGAAGTTTTTAGTTATCTACAAGACGAAGACCTATCGGTCATAGTCAGGCCTAAGACCCGTAGACGAGGTCTCGTAGACCCGACTCAAGGTTTTTTAAAAGCGACCCGAGTTTTGACCCCATATTAAACCCTAATACTCCCGAAATTACTCCCAAACACTTTCCCCACTGTTCCGATCAATTTCCCAGTGTACCGATACCATTTTTCTGGAAACTTTGTTGGCGATCATCTTGGTATCTAGGGTTTCCGCTTCCCCTTTCTCCTCATTTTGTTCATTGTTCATCATCAACCCTTGATGTATTTTCTTGGTTAAATTTCATTCACAAACTATAATGTCTTTTGAACTTCTTGAATAATTGTGTGATTGAGATTAGCACTAAAAGTATCTATGGGGAAATTAGATGTATTTGAATGAGAATTAAGGTGTTGTCGATTAGTATTCCTTTAATATAACCATAGTTGTCAAATTACCTTATTGCTTGGTGCTGATGATCATGCTTTACCATGAATTGTTGATTACATGTTCAAAATGAGTGCGTGATGGTTGGTTAATGGACTAAGTCACGGTGGTATGAAATTTTATATTGGGTTATGAAATTTTATATTGGGTATACTTATCATATTAAATGGTGGTTTGAGTGATTCTTTATGTGCTTGTAGATCAAATTCCATGAATATTCATGTTTGTGTGCAACTGATTTTGTTGTATGTTATAGGATTAACGATTTTTAGATTCTTGAATGTGTTGTGGTGTTGATGTTTGATTGTTTGTTAGTGGGAAGAAATTTTGGTTTGGTTCTTGAATGGATTATCATACTAAGATGAAGGGTATACTTGTGTTCGTGTTATATTATTGAAAGCATGCTTCGATGCTGTTAGGATTAGATTAGTTGAGATTTGTGGTTCGTGAGGTGATGTTACAGGCACCTCAGGTACTTGTTGATCCCTGCTATGAGGACTTACTACAACCCATAGAAGGACCTATTAGTCATAGTGGCCGTTGTAGGGAATAACAGTGACCCAAGATCCCTTAACACTTGCCACACGAGATCCCCCCTATGGGTCGTAGTGTCCATAGCGAACTGTAGTGGGGTCTCATGAACGCACCCTGTGTTTTAATTTGTCACTAGAAATTAGTACAATCCCAGACTATGACTCATTGTCACGTCTACTACTCATACTTGTTCCTCGTACTTGATTCCGATGTGATTTTTTCTTAGGTGTCTGTTGACTACAAGACCACAGTTTGACTCATATTCTCCAATATGAATCATACTAAGGCCTCGTACCTACAACTGGTTCAATGTTAATTTTGTTAAGTGTTTGCTTTTTGTTTTTGTTTCTTTTTGTTTTTTTCTCTATTTTTGTTGTTTGTTCTGATAATTTGGAGCTCATTGTTGGTTGTCACGCAAATTTCAGGTACAATGTCTCCAAAAGATAGTAATGTTGTTATCTGAGCCTTCAACAGGAGGCTAAGAGATGAAAACTTGGATAACGACCTTTTGGAGGGGTAAAATGAGGAGTTAAATGTCCAGGTTGACTTTGAGGCAAATGTGCCTCAAACCATAGCTCGGACTGCACTGGTACCGATAGAAGTTGAGTGTACGTCCTAGTCTAAAGAGCAGGGAAGTGAAGATAGTTTCGAGTCTGATACCATACCTCAGGATGAAGCAGCAACCCAGTCATTGGTCAACCCATCCATCTCTTCTAATGATCCTCAGCATCAGAGATGGGGGATCGAGGGCATAGAGGCTATCTATAGGAAGGGGTTAGAGTTGAAGGGTCAAGGGAAGCCCGTTAAACCCTTCTATGAGCAGCCCGGTTGGTTGATTTAGGGTTAAGCCATGTCCCTGCTCTAGAGGCTGAGATTAATAGACATGGACTCCAGTGGTTGTCAACGAGGCTAGGCAATTATGCTCCGCTTGTAGTGTAAGAGTTCTTTGCTGCATCTGCTGCTACCATCCTCCTAAATCTTACAAAGGGGAAGAAAGCCATTGAGAGCCTCGATTGAGAGAGGTCCTAGTTCGTGGTCAACGACTATATATTTTTATGGAGACTATCCGCTGGGTATATTTCGGGCCCAACTACATTGCACCATGTTCCATAGCTGAGTATGATAGCAAAATAGACAAGATGAGATGTGTTGTGCTCAGAAGGAACGTGGATCTAAAGTTTTAGCTCTTGTAATTGGTAGCAAGCTAGATAGTAGAGGGTGACTCCGAGCACACATAGGTCACCACACATATCGAGCCCATCGTGAAGTCCCACCTCTCCTTCCCTGCAAAATTTTTGTGGTCCATCATCCAATCTCGCGTCTGACCTATATTTTAATAATAATGTCATTACATTGGAGTAAGTCGTGCTTCTAGCCAGCATCATAGCTGGCTACGACATTGATTGGGCCGGTATGATGGCCGAGCATATCCACGAGTCTACACTCTAGATTAATACATCCATGCCTTTTGCGATATTGATCCACAAGTTATGCATAGAGGCCGAAGTGCGAGTCTCTCTCCACCTTGATCCACATGTAGAGGCCCTTCAAACAATGCATCCCAGCCTAATTAAGCCTAATGAGAGTCCGGTGGCCCTCCAGCAAATAGTACCTCCTCCCATTTTTGAGTAATTTCCTCACGAGCCATCTGCCGAGGGTTCGACTCCAGCTGCCACTACACCCAGTCAAGCTGCACTATATTAGCCTGCCATAGCAAAAACTGAGACTTGTCCTTCCACAGCCACACCTGAACCAGAGCCATCTACATCTCAGATTCCTTCTTTAGACAATCCTATTATGTCTGTTATTGCATTTCAGGCTATGGTTCATAGGTTATCCAGGACAGAGGCCCAACTAGGTAGGTTGATGGAATAAATCAAGCCTTGGCTTCGCCAGACAGTCCAAGCTTTGGAGAAGAGGTCCAAGGAATTTACCCTTTCAGTTATGGACTAGAGGATTCTGCGGTGGACGGTCGAGTCAATGCTTTCGAGGCTAGAGTTCAGAAGAGGCTTGGTGGGACCCAATATGTTGATATGTCTACCTTCTAGCAGGAGTTGTCCAAGTTTAAGGTCAATTTCATTACATCACTAGCAGCCCTGATCACAGCTCCAGAGTAGGCACCAGTGGAGGGAATACTTGATTGACTTATTTGATGCAAAGAATCAACCGTATGTTCCTGGGAAAAGGCCTATAGAGGATGCTGATGAAGAGGTAGGACAGAAGAAGCAGAGGACTTTCGAGGAGGATGAAGAGCTAGAGATAGCTATCATTGGACTTATCATGAGAGATTAGACAGCGAAGGTGGAGCAGCGGAGAGCTTTGGAGCTTGAGAGATTGCACGAAGTTGCCTCATCTAGCACAGTTGCAGCCTAGACCACTCCGAAGGAGGGAGTCACCCATGACCAGATAGATGCCGGTGCTTAAGCACATTGTTATATTTGCTGTTTTTGATCCCTGTTCTTATTAATGTTTTTGGATACTTTGTTCTCATTAGTGTATTTGGATGATTTATTGTTATTTAGTTCTTAATATATACTTTAAGGACAAAGTACAGTTTTTTGGTTGGATATGGTAAGTTATGCACTAGGGCGAAGTTTGAGTAGCCTTTAGTCCATCACTATCCTAGTTTTGATATCCCAAGGTTTTTCTTGTTGTGTTTCTTTTTCATTGTGGATGACTTATATTTTTATGTTGAATTGGCATGTTTTAGGTGTTTTGTATAATTTGTGGAAGAAACACCCCAAAAATGTAATTTGAAAATACAAATAATCGTAAATTCCATATACCTCTAGATTCGATCATGAAAACAATAATTTGACTTCATATTCTTGATCAGGGGGCAAAATTGAGTAGGGGAAGGGTATAACCCGGATATTAGAAGAGCCGTAGAGAAAAATGATTTTCGCCAATTTTTCGCAAACTAGTAGGGGTTCGCGATGGCTCCGCGATACGGACCTGCCGCGGAACAGTGTTAGCACTTCCTTAATTTTTTGTTTTGACCTTAAAGAATTGAGTTCATGGACCCATGCCCCTCTTAAGTGTGAAATCACCCATACTTAGCCATTTTTCAACTCCATATCACTCACAAACCCTCTCTAAAACCTCTCAACCATTTTATCAAAATTTCCATCCAAATTCGACTGTGTCAAGCTTAATTCCGAATCTTAAGAACTCCATTCAAGCTTCAAGTCTCCTTCAAGTCTACATCAAGAAAACCCATGTTCAAGCTATGTGGATTTCATCCATTGGGTCCTTTCACCAATCGAGTCCAACCTTCCTATTTTATGAAATTGCATGATTTCAAGATATATTACTTATGACTATCTATTATTATGAAATATGAGCATCAAATATGTTGGAGTTTTGTCAAATATTCTTGATTATGCATGAATATCTATTTTAAGCTTATACTATGAGTTAATCTTTGCCTATTGAGACTATACATGATTCAACCTATGAAATTTATGAATTATTGTGAAGGTTTGATATGATTTACTAGTAACGCATGATGGGGTTTTACCATGATGTTGGTGGGCCGATTTACATGACTTTAAGATGCATTGATTTCACTATTTGATGATCTATACTCTTGCATTTTGCATGATTCGAACATGTACTCATATGTGCCCCACCAAGCGTTCGTGGAAATGTCAAGTCAAGAATTCTCAAGTTATTTACATGTTTTACAAGTCAAGTGACTTCATGATGAAAACGGGCTATCAAGTGTGTTGTGAATTCATGAAATTATCTATGATTATGCTACTATGAAGCTAAGCCCTATTTCAAGATTTTACCTCTTGTGAGCCATTCATGTTAAAGCAAGGGTTCATGTATGATTATGATCTATTCTTATGATTCAAGTTAGGCTCAACATTAGAGGTCAAGTATGTTTAAGAGCTACTCATGTCGTGATTTCATGATTATTACAAGTTATAAACCTATGATTATTTCAACTATTCCATTGGATTAGATTTAGCACCGATGGATTGGATGAGCGTGGACTATGTTCAAGGGTCCATACTCCTTTTCTCAAACTATGTGCCAACAAAGGATTATGTTATACTCAGGCTATACTAGTGGGTACACTTAGTGCACTTTATCATGAAATCCACCCCGAAATTGGATGGGTTCCCGTAAGGGGGGTTACTTCTCCGAAATGGGACAGGCTTCTGTAAGGTGAAGTATCGTTTACCTTGGCGATTAGACCACCTCATTACCAATGAGGGGAAATCATCGAGATTCCAAGTTGTAACTCGCTTTGTCTTATGCTTTGTTGGTTGATGTCTCTTCCCACATATGTATTATGTTCTATGCAAGTTGAAGGATTTATAAGCATGTTTTACTTCAAGCATCCATGCATGCCATATTGATATTATGCTTATCTAACACCTATTACTATGCATTTTGACTATATTGGTCTATGTCTTATTAAATTGCATCCTACATACTTAGTACATTCAAATGTGCTAACACATACTTTATGCCTACATGATATCACCATGTAGGGACTAAGCTCCTCTTAACCATCCTCCACATGGCTAGTGAGATTCTTTGGAAGATAAGCTTTGGTGAGTCATCATGTTCGAGGACACTGTCTATGCTACTCTTGCTATTTGTTATTTCTTTATGTTGAACACTTGTTACTATAAGGGTACCGAAAGGTGTCTTTGGCCCCTCTCCATTCGATATTGGAGGTGATTGTTGGATAATTGATGTACTTATGCTATGAGCTTGACTCTTTTATGCTTTTATAAATATCAAGACTTTCCTTAGTCCCGCTTTCCCTATTTATATCTTTGTTGTTGTTTGTTTTGCTTCTACAACCAAGAATGTGTGAATGATATGCTAATAGGGTTGTTTGGGGACTCCTCGGGTTCCCATTCACTGAGTCACATGTAGGCCATAGGCTTGGGTCATGAAAAACTTGGTATCAGAGCACTAGGTTGTTAATGGTCCTCAGAATCCAATACACCACATCATTGTGAAGCGCGTCACAACTATGAGTAAGAGGCTATGAGGCATTTTAGGAAATGTTTCCCTTCTTCATGATCTATGTTGGTCTATAGAAGTTAAGGTAAGGTTTTTCTCCTAACAAATGCTCTTTGCTATTTTAAATCATGCCGATTCCAAATGAAAGTAGAGCCCATTCACCCAAGGAGCAACTGGCTCCTCCCAGTCCTCAAGCTCCTTAAGGAGGAGGGGTAGGGCTAGATGAATTCTGAGATGCTATTGTAATGTTGGCTCATGCTATAACCAAGCAAATCAACAAAAGGGCCCAAGACTCTCATGCTCCTTGTCACGACCCAAGCCTAGGGCCTTGTAGTGAACGGCGAATGTGGAACCCGAAAGAACCCAAACAAGCCTCTAAACACATCATTACACATCCTTGGTCGCGGAAGCAATTAAAAGACATAGGGAATAAAGATAAGGGCAAAGGGCTAAGGAAGAACTTTCGATAACATAAACATCAAAAGACAAGTGAGTCAAGGCTCATTGCATAATTACATACTTGTCCAACAATACCTCTACTACATAGATACTTAGCGGGGGCCAAGATAAATAACTAGACCCACCCTCATAGTCAAAAGCACAAAATAAAACAAAAAGAGTCTTAACATAACATAAGAGCAAAAGATATCGTCCTCAAAGTTAAGGACTCACCACACATGCTTTAAAGATAATATTAGCCACTAGGAGGAGAAGGATGACCAAGTGGACCTCCGGTTCCTACATGGTAACATCATGTAGACATAGAATATGCTCTAGTACATTTGAATGTACTAAGTATGTAGGATGCAATGCAACAAGAGATAGGCAACATAGGCAAAATGCAATATCATAAGCAATGGATAGCATAATAACATTCTGACATGTATGAATGATGTGTGAAGTAGTATCATGCGTATATGGAACATATTAAGTATGTAGGAAGAGACCATCATCATATACAACGAAAACTAGTACTTGGAATTCAAGGCTTAGAACCCCCTTGGAGGGTGATCAAGGTATATACCCCTCAATTGGTGGATGGACATAACACCCTCCATCATAGTGGCCACCATCCCCTCAATGTGGTTACAGGACTTCACACACTCCATCATATGGTAGAGGTATCAACCCCCGTCATTGATGGACTTCACACCTTCCATCATAATGGTCAAGGTATCATTCCCTTAACATGATTAATGGAATTAACACCCTCCATTATAGTGGCCAAGGCATCAACCCCTCAACGTGGTTAATGGACTTCGCACCCTCCATCATAGTGGTCAAGGTATCAACCTCTCAACGTGGTTAATGGACTTCACACCCTCCATCATAGTGGTCAAGGCAAGCACCCCTTAACAAGGTATGGTCAACATGCAACCCTAAGGATACTTTTCAAGAAATCATCATAATATTACATTACTTTCTTCATCATAAAGTAACTTAGGTCATATGTCATACATTGGACCTTCAACAACTCAAGAATCAATAACCTGACATTTTATCAAACACTTGGTGGGTTCGTAATTCTAGTGTTAAACCATGCAATTCAAGAGAGAAATCATGGAAGAAAATCCAATGTAAAGCCACCCACCAATTCTTGGTAACACCCTCAAGCAATATACATCAAAACCCTTCATCACATCTCACATTAGATCTTAGATTCATAACTCAAAACATGCTAAAACAGTCAGAATTTCTTGAAACCCCAGCATAGTTTGCAGTGAAATTCATAATAAGTAAGACCCACAAGTAAATCAATTTACAATCATGCAATTTAGGTAAAAAGGAAGCTTGGGCACCGTGGGTAAAAGGACCCAATGCTTAAAACCCAGAAACCTTGACTTGGAGAATTTCTTGATGAAGATTTGAATGGAGACTTGAAGCTTGGATGAATTCCTTAAGATCCGGAAGAGATTTGGAACCCTTGATTTTGAGTGAAATATGTGTCCAAGTGTTTGAGTGATTATTAGAGAATGTCTTGAATGATATGAAGGTGAAATTATAGCTAAGTATAGGTATTTTCACATATGTGAAGGCCTAGGCCCAATACCTAAAAACCCTGGACTAGAATAAAATAACTAGGCACAAAATAATGCACTGGCGCGCCCCAGCCACTTCATGCTAGGGGCGCGCATGCACACAGTTTTTTGTCATTTTGGAAATTTTAGATTTTGACACGGTTACTCTAAAATTCTGGTTAGAATTTGCCACTCAATTTTGCCTCCTGATAAAAAATATGAAGTCGAATTTCCAAAATAACACATGGATTTTTAGATATATGGAAATTATGATTACGGGAACTTCTGCGGCACATTTTTGGCACTTTTTTGGAGTCGTTTCAATATCTCATCCTTGGGAACATTACTCCTCGAATGATCAAAAAAACGTATATAAGAAAAGTAATTATGAAGAAATCAGTCCCAACAAGAATGCAACAATGCGCTTAAACAGCATTTCAAAATCTCAACACAAGTTTTAAAATCATCATGAAGTTATCAACATAAACATGAATGCATGCAAATGACATAGGAGCTGAAACATAAGACTTGGAATCATAAAAAGGACTTTGGCATGTTATCATAAGCTTGAATCGAATGAAAGAGATGTGGATATGTCTTCTCCATGCCTGCTCCGGGTCCGTGTGAGACACTTTCGACTTGACGACTCTTCCAAAAGGCCTTCACGAACACAACATCATTATCAACCAACTTCTCCACTCATCCATCCAGTACCTCAACCTGCACCTTCTCCTAGCCAACTTATCCTCCACATCACCCATAATATCAAAGAGTTCTATAACACTAGAGTCACCAACACATCCCTCCCTCAACCTAGAACCATGAAGAACAAGACAAACCATACCACTATCCATAGGCATTTCCCATTCGCATGCAACCTCACCAATCCTACTCAACAATCTATAAGGACCTACAAACCTTAAACACACATAGTCCACTTGGTACCATAAATCACCATATCTCCATTGGGTGACAACCTCCACTCTACCATCCTTCCACCCAAAACTCCCAACATTAATAAGGCAGAATCCAACCCTTGCTAAACTAGACCTCTTCAACCAAAGAAGATTTAGAACCATCAAGAACGCCACACTACCACTCTTAACTTCCTCCATCCTAACTTCCAATCTAGCCAATAGATGCACTTATTTAATTACCTCTTTACCACCATCATCAACATATGCTAGGCTACCCATAGGCACCCTATTCATTGCATCAACCACACTATTAGCCTTATCGGGGGAATAATGCATACTCATACCAAAATCCTTAAGGAGTTCTAACCACCTTCTTGTTATCATCAATTCACACCTATCGTATTTAGCAACAACCTCTCCTCCCCCAAGACTTGTAACACTACCACCAAATAATTCACAAGCTCTAAATAAATCAATGCTCCTTCAATAGAGGGCACCATAAAAATGTTAAGGTAGGGTTTTGAACCCTATTCATGAAATCCATACACATAGCCGGTGCATAGGTCAACCAAACAACTCCACCAACACTCAAAATGTTCACTCCTAGTCTGAAAGGACACCGAGGGATATCACCTACCCTCATCCTCACTTGAGAACAAAACTCGAACCACAAATCAATCTTAGAGAAGTGACTAGCCCATTGTAGTTGACCAAATAGATTGTCCATGCTTAACCATCATATTAGAACCTTACGGGTCCTACACTAATTGGAAGCATGATATGCAAGCAACCAAACCACTCAAGACCTCCAAATAATCAAACTAAGTTGAACCAAAATCACAAGACAAGACTATATGTAATAATAACATGGGCAACCCTTAGACCATTCTAGCAACAATAGTCTCACATAACCAATTAGCAGACACATGAATCTTACTAGCAACAAAGGAATAATGAAAGAAATGAAGACCCCAGAACCATCAAAGCATGCCCAATAAAATAAAAGAAAGCCTCTAACTTACCGGTAGCATCATCGGACACCTCATCTCCTCCTATCCTCCCTTGAAGGGCATAGAACCGATTATGCGTTTGAGCACCTCCTTGATCAACATCACCACCTCTACCCTCATTGCGATTATGAGGACAATCTATTATCTTGTGACCTGTCTCCCTACAACTATAACAAGCATTGCTTTTATTCAAGCACGGGCCATCATGGCATCTACCACATTTTGGGCACTTAGCATAAGGTACCAGACCACCACGACCTTTGGGACTTTCCTTCACCATGGGCCCTCTTGGACTCCTTACCCCTTCTCTTTCTGATCTTCTCCTCCTCCAATTGTTCGGCATAAGTCATATGGCGGGACAAGTCCATGTCACTAATCAACATAGTGAATCGACACTCGTCATTCACCAAATAAGATACACCCATCACAAACTTATTCATTTAAGACCTTGGGTTGACAACCAAGTGGGGAGCATATTTAGAAAGTTGGTTGAATTTGAGGGACATACTCCTTCATAATCATTGACCCTTGTTTCAAATTCATGAACTCCATCATCTTGGCTTCCCTAAGCTTAAAGGGGAGAACTGGTTAAGAAAGGCCACCTTAAACTCCTCCCAAAGAATCACATTGTTGTTCCCCTTCTCCTCCTTCCATTGACTAAACCATATTTAGGCCACCCCCTTGAGTTGGTAAGCCACCAATTCTGCCTTCTCTTCCGACCTCACACCCATGATAGACAACACCTTGTAAGCCTTATCAATGAATTATTATGGGTCCTTATCGACTTTAGAACCATGGAACTCCGATGCTTTTATCCTCATAAAGTCCCTCACTCGAGATGCCGAAGTAAAAGCATGAGGAGCTTGGGCCCCTTAGTTGATTTTGTTGGTTACTACTTGGGTTAGAATGCTTAGAGCATCGCGGAACTCCTCATGAGTCGGTTGTTCCTGGGGAGTGGGGGCTCTTCTTCCTCTTATGTTAGGCATGATCTAGAAATGTGAAAGAACAATCGTTAGGGGAGAAAACCCTTACCTCAACTCTATAACAAGACATTGACCATGAAAAAGGTAAACATTTCTTAAAACATCTCATACCCTCCTACTCATAGTTATAGTGCACAACACAACCATGAATAAGACTTTAATCGATGCAGTGTGTTAGATTCTGAAGATCTAACAACCTAGTTATCTGATACTATCTTTGTCACGACCCAAGCCTAGGGCCTAGTCGCGACCGCGAATGGGGAATCCAAAGGAACCAAAACAAGCATCTTAATAAAACATTACACATCATTAGTTGGTAGAAGCAATAAAATGACATAGATAGAATACATATAAGGGAAAAGGGAGAACTTTCCATAATATAAACATCAAGAGACAACAGAGTCAAGGATCATAGCATAATTACATACTTATCCAACAACACCTCCACTACATAGATACTTAGCGGGGGCTAAGACAAACAACTGGGCTCACCCTCATAGTCAAAAGCAAAAAATAAAAGAAAGAGGATCTTAACATAACATAAGAGCAAAAGATATTCTCCTCGAAGTTGAGGACTCACCACACTTGCTTCAAAGATAATACTAGACAATTGGAGGAGGAGGATGACTAAGTGGAGCTCTAGGCATAGAGTATGAGTTAGTACATTTGAATGTACTAAGTATGTAGGATGCAATGCAACAAGAGATAGGCAACATAGGCAAAATGCAATATCATAAGCTATGGATAGCATAATAACAATGTGACATGTATGAATGACATGTGAAGTAAAATAATGCTTATATAGAACATATTACGTATGTAGGAAGAGATCATCATCATAGACCAAGCAAACTAGTACTTGTAATCCAAGGCTTAGCACCCCCCTAGATGGTGATCAAGGTATATACCCCTCAGTCGGTAGATGGACATCACACCCTCTATCATATTGGCCAAAGGTACCAAACATTCAACGTGCTTAATGGAATTGACACCCTCCATCATAGTGGTCAAGATATCAACCCCTCAACGTGGTAAATGGACTTCACACCCTCCATCATAGTGTTCACGGTATCCACCCCTCAACATGGTCAATGGACTTCACACCCTCCATCAGAGTGGTCAATGTATCAACCCTTTAACATGGTTAATAGACTTCGCACCTTCCATCATAGTTGTCAAGGTATCAACCCATCAACATGGTTAATAGACTTCACACCCTCCATCATAGTGGTCAAGGTATCTACCCATCAACGTTGTTAATGGACTTTACACCCTCTATCATAGTGGTCAAGGCAAGCACCCACTTAACAAGGTATGGTGTACATGCAACCCTAGGGACACTTTTCAGGAAATCATCATAATATTACATTCCTTTCTTCATTATAAAGTCACTTAGCTCATATGCCATGTATTAGGCCTTCAACAACTCAAGAATTAATAACTGGTTATTTTATCAAACACTTGGTAGGTGTGTAATGCTAGTGTAAAACCATGCAATTCAAGAGTGAAATCATGCAAGAAAATCGAATGTCAAACCACCCACCAATACTTGCTAACACCCTCAAGCAATATACATTAAATCCCTTCATCAAATCTCACATTAGATCTTAGATTCGTAACTCAAAACATGCTAAAATAGTCAAAATTTCATGAAACCCCAACATATTGTGCAATGAAATCCATAATAATTAAGACCCATAAATAAATCAACTTATAATCATGCAATTTACTAAAAAATGAAGCTTGGGCACATGGGTGAAAGGACCTAATGTTTGAAACCCACATACCTTGACAATTGAGAATTTCTTGATAAAGATTTGAATGGATACATAAAGCTTGGATAAATTTCTTAAGATTCAGAAGAGATTTGGAACCTTTGATTTTGAGTGAAATATGTGTTTAAGTGTTTTAGTGAGTATTGGGGAATGTCTTAAATTATATGAAGGTGAAATATTGTTATGTATAGGTATTTTTACATATTGAAGTCCTTGGCCCAAGACCTAAAAGCCTTGGACCGAAATATATAAGTTGGGCATAAAATAGTGCACTGGCGCGCCCCAGCCGCGTCATGCTAGGGGCGCGCATCCACATTGTTTTTCGTAATTTTGAAAATTTTAGATTTTGATACGGTTGCTTTATAATTGGGGTTAGACATATACACCACTAAAATTTTACCTCCTGATTAACAATATGATATCGAATTTTCAAAAAAATGCATGAATTTTGCGATATATGGAAATTACGATTCTAAGCATTTTTGAGGTACATTTCAGGGTAGTTTTTGGGGTCGTTCCACTCCTACTCCAGACTTAAGGGTGAGGGATCTTACTAGGATGAATCCACTGAAGTTACATTGGTCCAAGGTAGATGAGGATCCCCAATAATTCATTAATGAGATGTATAAGGTGTTGTGCTATGGGGGTTAATTCAGAGGAATAAATGGAGTTGACGGCCTACCAACTTAAAGGGGAGGCTCAAATTTGGTTCACTCAATAGAATATGGAGAAGGGGAATGCTGACTCTATCGCTTGGGAAGAGTTCAAAGCCATATTTCTCAATTGTTTCTTTCCTATTGAGCTAAGAAAGGAGAAAATAATGGAATTTATGAATCTTAAGCAAGGTTCTGTGAGTGTGAGGGAGTATGCCCTCAAGTTCAACAAGTTCTCCAAGTATGCTACACAATTGGTTGTCGAGCCGAGGTCAAGGATGAACAAATTTGTGTCGGGTGTATCTGACTTTGTTAATGAGGAGTGTCGTACCGCCATATTAGTAGTGGAAATGGATTTGTCGCGGCTCATGACTTATGCCAAGCAACTAGAGGGGAAAAAGCTTAGAAAGGGAAGGGTTGGAGAATCCAAGAGGGCTCGTTTTAAAGATGCATTCCAAGGTTCTAAGCGTGGCTGGTTTCCTCAAGGCCACAAGTTCCAAGGCCAAGGGTCCTCCAATGCTTCCAACAAGAGGTTCGGCCATGATAAGGTGCCTAATCAAAGATTCCAAGGTGGTAATGAAGGAGTGATAAAGCCTAGGTTCCCAAAGTTTGAAAAGAATCATAGTGGTCCATGTTTGAGAAATTCAAATACTTGGTTTGCTTGTGGTGAAGTTGGCCACAAGGTTATTGATTTTACTCATGCTCAATCCAAAGGTAGAGATGGTCGTCCTCAAGGCCAAGGTGCTAATGCGGGCCAAAGAGGAAGGGGAGGTCATTAAGGAGGTGCTTTGAGGCAAAATTGATTCTATGCTCTTCAAGGGAGACAAGGAGTTGATGAGGTGCCCGATGTTGTTACCGGTATGTTAAAGGTTTTTGTTTTTGATGTGTATGCATTGATAGACCCGGGTGCCACTCTTTCTTTTGTTAATCCTTTTTTTGCCAGAAAGCTTCATGTTAGTCGCAAATTGTTATGTGAGCCTTATGAAGTATCTACCCCCATTGGTGAGTCCATTGTTGCTAAAAGAGTGTGTAGAAATTATCCCGTGATCATATTGCATAAAGTCTTGCCTTGTGATTTTGTGAATTAGATATGGTGGGTTTTGATGTCATTCTTGTTATGGATTGGTTGCATGCATATTATGCTTCTATTGATTGTAGAACACGCAGGGTTAAATTCTAATTTCCTAATGAGCCCATTCTTGAGTGGGTAACTCATAATGTGGTGGTCAAGGGTAGATTCATTTCTTGTCTTAATGTCTTAAAGTTGATTTCTAAGTGTTGTCTTTATCATCTTGTGAGGATTTTGGATGTGGAGTCTAAAGTCCTTCCTATTGAGTCAATTCCGGTAGTTAATGAGTTTCTTGATGTCTTTCCTGCTAAGCTTCCAGTGTTCCTCCCAAAAGGGAAATAGACTTTGATATAGACCTCCTTCCCGATACATAACCCATTTCTATTCTACCTTACCGTATGGCCCTGGTGGAGTTGAAGGGGTTAAAGGAGCAATTGAAAGATTTGTTAGAAAAGAGTTTCATAAGACCTAGTAAATCACCTTAGGGTGCACTGGTGTTGTTTGGGAAGAAGAAGGACAGTTCTCTTAGAATGTGCATTGATTACCGGCAACTTAATAGGGTCACCATAAAGAACAAGTATCCTCTACCAAGGATTGATGACTTTTTTGATCAACTTTAAGGGGCTAGTCACTTATTGATATTCGTTCTGATTACAACCAAGTGAGAATAAGGGAGTGTGATACTCCCAAGACTGCTTTTCGGGCAAGATATGGGCACTTTGAATTTGTGGTTTTTTTCCGGGTTGACCAATGCATTGGCTATATTTATGGATCTTATTAATAGGGTCTTTAAACCCTACCTTGACTTGTTTGTGGTAGTTTTTATTGACGATATCTTGATTTATTCCCATAGTGAGGAGGAGCATGTGAATCACTTGTGGGTGGTATTGCAAATCATGAGGGAGGAGAGGTTGTATGCTAAATATGAAAAATGTGAGTTTTGGTTGAAAGAGTTTGCACTCTTGGGGCATGTGGTATGGGGTAATGGTATTAAGGTGGATCCTAAGAAGACGGAGTTGATTAGAAAGTGGCCTAGACCTTTGACTCCATCGGATATTAGGAGTTTCATAGGTTCGGCGGGTTATTACCATATGTTTGTAAGTGGTTTCTCTTCTATTGCTTCCCCTATGACTAAGTTGACCCAAAAGAAGGAAGATTTGTTTGGACCAATGAGTGCAAAAATAGTTTTCAAATCTTGAAGGATAAGCTTGTCTCCGTTCCTATTTTGGCATTACTAGAAGGATTAGAGGGTTTTATTGTTTATTGTGATGCCTCTAGAATCATTTTGGGGTGTGTGTTGATGTAAAACGGTAAGGTGATAGCATATGCACCTAGACAACTTAAAGTGCATGAGGAGAACTATCCCACTCATAATCTTGAATTGGCGGTCGTGGAGTTTGCTTTGAAAATTTGGCTTTATTACTTGTATGCGGTCCATGTTGATATGTTTACTGATCATAAGAATCTCCAATATGTGTTCATGTTGATATGTTTACTGATCATAAGAATCTCCAATATGTGTTCACCCAAAAGGATCTTAACTAGAGACAAGGAAGGTGGTTAGAGCTCCTTAAGGATTATGACATGACTGTGCATTCCAGCAAAGTTGTGGCCGATGATCCAAGTTGAGTGTCCATGGGGAGTTTGGCTCATATTTATGATGGAGTTAAGGGGGTGGATAGAGATGCTCATTGGTTTGCTAGGTTGGGGGTTAGGTTGAAGGAGGTTGAAAATGATGGTGTAGTGATTGTTGATGGTTCTAAATCTTGTTTGATTGAAACGGTGAAGTCAAAACAAGATCCTGACCCCGCCTTGCTAGAGTTGAAGACCTTAGTGAAGGATGGTAAAGTGGAGGTTTTCTCCTAGAGGGAGATGGTGCCCTTAAGTATCAAGATAGATTGTGTGTGCCTAATGTTGATGATTTGAGGAAGTTGATTTTAGAGGATGCTCATAATTCACCCTATTCTATTCACCTCGATTCTACAAAGTTTTATAGAGACTTGAAAGAGGTGTAATGGTGGAGTGGTATGAAGAGAGTTATTGCCAAGTTCATATCAGGATGTCACAATTGCCAACAAGTGAAAGCCGAGCATCAAACGCTAGGTGGCCTAGCCCAAGACATAGAGATTCCTACTTTGAAGTGGGAAGAGACCAACGTGGATTTTATGATTGGGTTGACCAAGACTAGGAAACACTTTGGCTCTATTCGGGTTATGGTTGATGGAATGACAAAGTTGGCTCACTTCCTACCGATTAAGACCACGTATGGTGCCAAAGATTATGCTAAATTGTATATTCATGAGTTGGTTAGATTGCATGGGGTGCCTTTGTCTATCATTTCAAATCGTGGTGCTCAATTCACTTCATATTTTTGGAGGTCCTTCCAAAGGGGTTTCATCCTCAAACTGATGGCCAAGCCTAGATGACTATCCAAACTCTTGAGGATATGCTTAAGGCTTTTGTTTTGGTGTTCAAGGGCTGTTGGGATGAACATCTTCCAGTTATTGAGTTTTCTTACAATAATATCTACCATTCTAGCAATGGCATGGCTTCCATAAAGATCTTTATGGTAGGCATTGCAGATTGCCAGTTGGGTGGTTTGAAGTGGGGGAGATGGCTTTGCTAGGTCCGGATTTGGTCATAGAGGCATTAGAGAAGGTGATAAGGGAGAGATTGAGAACAACCCAGAGAAGGTGAGAATGATAAGGGAGAGATAGAGAACAGCCCAAAGTAGACAAAAGTCATATTCTAATGTGAGGAGAAGAGATCTTGAGCTTAAGGTTGGTGATTGGGTTTACTTGAAGATTTCACCCGTCGAAGGGTGTAGTCCAATTTGACAAGAAGGGTAACTTGAGTCCAAGGTTTGTGGGTCCTTCTATAGTTTTGAGAAGAGTGGGTAACGTTGCATATGAGCTGGAGTTGCCTATGGAAATGAATATGGTTCATCCGATCTTCCATTTTTCTCTGTTGAGGAGCTGTGTTGGTGACCCAAGTGCTATAGTGCCCTTAGAGGTCGTGGGTGTTGTAGAAGAAAATTCGACCTATAAGGAGGTCAAGGTGGAGATCCTAGATATATAAGTGAAGAGGTTGAGAAACAAAGATGTAGCTTTCGTCAAGGTCTTTTGGAGGAACAAACAAGTTCAAAGTGCCACAGGAGAAGCCGAGGCGGACACGAAAAAGCGATATCCATATCGCTTCCATACTACTCAAGAAGAAGGTACTAATTTAAGTCCCCTATGTGATTCCAAGTCCTATGTTTCAGCCCTTATGTCATGTTGCATGCATTCATGTTTATGGTAACTAGTTTATGGTGATTTTGGAATTCATATTGAGATTTCTTTAAAATAATGTTTAAGTGTAATTGTTGCATTCATATTGAGCTAGAATCTTCATCATTACTTCTTTTATACATGTCCCTTTAACATTCAGGGATGAATGTTCCCAAGGGGAAGATATGGAAATGCCCCAAAAATGTGCTTCGAAAATGCCTATAATTGTAAATTTCATATATCTCAAAATCCGTGCATGATATAGAAAATTCGACTCTGTGTTATTTATTGGGGGAAAATTGAGTGGGAAATGGGTATAATCCGAATTTTAGAAGACCCGTAGCGAAAAATGATTTTGGCCAATTTTTCACTAACTAGTAGGGGTTCGCGATGGCTCCACGGTGCAGACCTATTGCAGAGCAGTGTTAGAACTACCTTAATTTTCTGTTTTAGCCTAAGGAATTGGGGTCATGGCCCCATGCCCACTTAAGCGTGAAATCACCCATACTTATCCATTTTTCAACTCCATATCACTCAAAAACCATCTCTAAAACTTCTCAACCATTTTATCAAAATTTTCATCCAAGTTCAAGTGTCTCAAGCTTAATTCGGATCTCAAGAACTCCATTCAAGCTTTAAGTCTCCTTCAAGTCTACATCAAGAAAACCCATGTTCAAGGTGTGTGGGTTTCATCCACTGAGTCCTTTCACCCATAGTGTTTAACCTTCCTATTCTATGAAAATTTCATGATTTCAAGTTATATTGCTTATGGGTATCCATTATTATGAAATATAAGCATGAAATATGTTGGGGTTTTATCGAATATTGTTGATTATGCATGAATATCTATTTTAAGCTTATACCATGAGTTAATCTTTGTCTATTGAAACTATACATGATTCAACCTATGAAATCTATGAACTATTGTGAAGTTTTGATATGATTGACAAGTATCCATGATAGGGTTTTACCATGATGTTGGTGGGCTGATTTACATGACTTTATGATACATTGATTTCACTACTTCATAATCTACACTCTTGCATTTTGCATGATATGAGCATGTACTCATATATGCCCACCAAGTATTCGATGAAATGTCAAGTCAAGAATTCTCAAGTTATTTATATGTTTTACACGTCAAGCGACTTCATGATGAATATGGACTATCGATTATGTTATGAATTCATGAAATTATCTATAATTGTTCAAGTATGATGCTAAGCCCTATTTTCAATATTTTACCTCTTGTGAGCCATTCATGTTAAAGCAAGGGTTCATGTATGATTATGATCTATTCTAATGTTTCGAGTTAGGTTCACCATTAGAGGTTAAATATGTTTAAGAGCTGCTCATGTCATTATTTCATTTTTACTACAATTTGTAAAGCTATGATTATTTCAAGTATTCCATAGAATTAGATTTAGCACTGCTGGATTGGATGTCGGCGTCGACTATCTTCAAAGGTCCATACTCCTTTTGCCAACATAGGATTATGTGATACACTTGCTATCCTAGTGGATCCATTTGGTACACTTTATCATGAAATCTACCCTGAAATAAGATAGGTTCCCATAAGGGGGGTTACTTTTTTGAAATGAGACATGCTCCACTAAGGTGAAGTATGGTTTGCTCCCCTAAGGTGAAATATGGTTTACCTTGGAAAGTAGACCACCTCTTTAACGATGAGGGGTAATCATCGGGATTCCAAGTTGTAGCTCGATTGGTCTTATCCTTTGTCGATTGAGGTCTCTTTCCACATATGTATTATGTTCTGTGCAAGTTGAAGGATTTATAAGCATGTTTTACTTCAAGCATCGATCATGCATGCCATATTGAGATTATTTTTATCAAATGCCTATTACTAGGCATTTTGACTATATTGACCTATGTCTTGATGCATTGCATCCTACTTACTTAGTACATTCAAACATACTAACACATGCTTTATGCCTACATGATATTATGTAGAGATCGGAGCTCCTCTTGATCATTGTCCATGTCGCTAGTGAGATTCTTCGGAAGATAAGCTTTGGTGAGTCCTCAAGTTCGAGGACATTATCTATGCTACTCTTTGTTATTTGCTATTTCTTTATGTTGAACACTTGTTACTATGAGGGTGAGCCCGAAAAGTATCTTGGCCCCCGCTCTATTCCATGTTAGAGGTGATTGATGGATACTTGATTTACTTCTGCTATGAGCTTTATTCTTTTATGCTTTTATAAATATCAAGACTTCCCTTAGTCTCGCTTCCCTTATTTATATCTTTCTTGGTGTTTATTTTGCTTCCACAACCAAGATGTGTGGATGATATACTAAGAGGCTTGTTTGGGGTCCCTTCGGGTTCTCATTCGCCGTGTCACATCTAGGCCCTAGGCTTGCATCGTGACAGTGGAAATATAGTGATTGAGACCTTCGGCATGTATATAGTTTTGAATTATTTTTCGAATGCTTAGCGAAATTGGTACCTACAAATTTTTTGTGATTGTCAGTTGTTCTTGCAATCTTGCATGTGTGAATGGTTTGACAATGTTTGTTCTGATTAAGTGAACGCAAGTTGATGCTTGAAGCATGATCTGGAATCTATGTTAGCTATATATGTAATGCCATGTGTGTGTGAGCTACCATTGTTGTGTTCATGCATTGTGTACTGATTCAGAACTTTCCTTGTAACTGTTAGTTGGACTGGAGATTATGTTGATTAGGAAGGGATCTTAGGCCATTGTTCTTTAACATAATCCACTTTTGCCTAAATGACCCACCAAATGAAAGAGTTTACCCCTTGTTCTAAATATTTGAGCCTTCCATGCACCTTTTCTTTCTTGATACCTAACTAGCTTAACCTTATCTAGTGAAATATCTTGATATTTGAAATGGCCCAAAAATGTGCTTCGGAAATGCCCATAATCATAATTTTCATATATCTCAAAATTCGTGCATGATTTTGAAAATCCAACTTTGTATTCTTGATCAGGGGATGAAATTGACAAGGAAATGGGTATAACCTTGATTTTAGAAGACCTGTAGCAAAAAATAATTTCACAAAATTACGAATTCCAAAGAGCATCCGTGCCCTGACCGTGACGCGCCAAGGGTGCGGAGCTGTGTAAAATGCTCCTTCGCATTTGGTCTGCATGCGGACAAAAGGCGGACTAGTGAAGTTATTTCCCCTGTTTTCATTTTCATCCAAGGGCATTGTGGTAATAACGCAATGCCCATTTAAACATGAAATCTCTCATACTTAGCCATTTTTCAACTCTATATCACTCAAAAATCTCTCCAAGACTCAACCAAATATTTTATTCAAATTTAAGTATTTCAAGCTTAATTCTGGATCTCAAGAAGTCTATTCATGTTTCAAGTCTCCTTCAAGATTACATCAAGGAAAACCCAAGTTTAAGGTATCTGGGTTTCATCCATTGGGTAATTTCACCCATGAAGTCCTACGTTCTTATTTTATGAAAATTGTATGTTTTCAAGTTGTATTACTTATTGGTATCTATTTAATAGATAACACTTTGTACACCTCATTAGTACATTTTCTAAAGGTCCTCATCCACCTTAGACCCGTGGAAATCTGGTGGATTCATCCTCATAAAATCCCTTACCCTAGATGCCAGTGTAGGAGCATGAGGGGCTTGGGCCCCTTGGTTGATTTGATTGACATCAGCTAACATGGTAAGAGCATCCCAAAATCCTTCATGAACCATTCCTCCACCTTGAGGAACGGGAAGACTCGGTTGCTTATCAGGTGTGCGGGCTCTTCGTCCTCTTATGTTAGGCATGATATAG
Organism: Solanum medicagineum; assembly: GCA_026153255.1. Lineage (NCBI taxonomy): Eukaryota > Viridiplantae > Streptophyta > Magnoliopsida > Solanales > Solanaceae > Solanum > Solanum medicagineum. The sequence goes on from JAPFFP010050227.1 coordinate 30,985, forward strand.
TTATAACTAAGAATAAATTGTTAAGGGGAAAAACCTTACCTTAACTGTATAGCATAATATAGACCATGAAGAAGAGAAACATTTCCTAAAACACCTCATAGCATCCCATTCATAGTTGTGGCGCACTTTACAATCATGAATAAGACTCTAATCGATGCGGTGTGTTGGACACCGAGGACCTAACAACCTAGTGCTTTGAATCTTTGTCATGACCCAAACCTAGGGCTTAGTCGTGTCCGGCTAATGGTGAACACGAAGGAACCCCAAACAAGCCTCTTTACATATCATTACACATCCTTGGTCGTGTAAATAATTAAAACAACAATAAGAGAGAATAAATAAATGGGGAAAATGGTACTAAGGGACATCTTTGATACCATAACAACAAGAATCAAGAGAGTCAAGGCTTACAGCATGATTACATGACATGTCCAACAACACCTCTAAGCATAGAACTTAGCTGGGGTTAATACATACAACCGGGCTCACCCTCATAGTCAATAAGAAACATACATCAAGACATGAGAGTCTTAATACATAGCATAAGGGAATAGTCATTATCCCCAGAATGGAGGACTCACCAACAAGCTTGAATAGATATCTTTAGCCACGTAGAGGAGGATAAACAAAATAGAGCTCCGGTCCCTACATGGTAACATCATGTAGGAATAAAGTATGTGTTAGTATGTTGGAATGTACTAAGTATGTAGGATGCAATGCAATAAGAGATAGGCAATATAATCGAAATGCATAAACATAGACAACGGATAACATAATAATAATAATATGACATGTATGAATGATGATTGAAGTAAAATCATGCTTATATATAACATATTATGTATGTCATAAGAGACCATCATCAAGACCAAGCAACTACTGCTTAGAATCCAAGGCTTAGCTCCCCCTTGGAGGGTGATCAAGGTATATACCCATCAGTCGGTAGATGGACATCATACCCTCCACCATAGTGGTCGAGGTACCAACCCCTCGACATGGTTAATGGACATCATACCCTCCATCAAGGTGGTCAAGGTGTAGCATCCTCTCAACAAGAGTTAAGCTTAGTATGGCCTTTCACCCTCAAACGGATGGCCAAGCAAAAAGAATTATCCAAGCCCTTGAGGATATGCCTAGAGCAAGTGTGTTGGAGCTTAAAGGTATCTGGTATGATCATCTTCCATTGATTGAGTTTGCCTACAACAATAGCTATCATTCTAGCATCGGTATGGCTCCTTTTGAGGTCCTCTGTAGTAGGCATTGTAGATCACTGGTTGGTTCACTTGAGGTTCGTGAGGTGGCTTTGTTGGGACCAGATTTGGTTATGGAAGCTCTTGAAAAGGTTAAAATGATTAGAGAAAGGTTGAAGACAGCCCAAAGTCGTCAAAAGTCTTATGCCAACATGAGGAGAAGGGATCTTGAGGTTAAAGTTAGTGATTGGGTCTACTTGAAGGTGTCACCCTTGAAAGGTGTGATCCATTTTGGTAAGAAAGGCAAGTTGATCCCAAGATACATGGGTCCTTATAGGGTGATGAGAAGGGTTGGCAAGGTAGCTTATGAGTTAGAATTGCCTAGAGGAATGGATTTGGTTCATCCGGTGTTTCATGGGTCCATGTTGAGGAAATGTGTGGGTGATCTGAATGCCATTATGTCTCTTTATGTTGTGGGTGTTTTCGAAGATAATTTGACATATGAAGAGGTTCCGGTTCATATTTTGGATAGGCAAGTGAAGAGATTAAGGAATAAAGAGGTGGCTTTCGTTCATGTTCTTTGGAGGAATCAACAGGTTGAAAGTGCTACATGGGAGGTCGAAGCGTACATGCAAAAGTGATATCATTACTTTTTACACTCCACTCAACCCCAAGGTATTGATCTAAGTCTTTATATGATCTCAAGTCTTAACTTCAACCCTCACGTCATTGCATATGTTCATGTTTAAATTGGCTAAGTTCATGATGACTTTACACTTATGATGACAATTTTTAAATAATGTTTAAGGGAATTATTGCATTCTTATGTGGGCTAAAATTATCATTTTTATTTCTCTTATATATATTTCTTGGACATTTGTGGACGAATGTTCCCAAGGGAGACATACTAAAACGATCCCAAAAAGTGCCCGAAATGTGCCTCGAAAGTGCTCAGAATCATAATTTCCATATATCTCAAAATTCATTCGTGATATCAAAAATCTGACTTTATATTCTTGTTCATGGGGGCATTTTGAGTGGAAAATTGGTCTAACCCCGATTTAAGAGCAAACGATTAGCAATTTCTATTTTCCAAAAAATAAATTCCAGAGAACTTTTCGCGTCCCTGGCACGACGCACCAAGGGCCAGTACTAATGTAATTATTCTGGCCAGTTTAATTGCGGTCCAAGACTTTAATTTCTTCGGCCTAAGTGTTCCCAAATGTGAAAATCCTATACTTAACCATTTTCACCCTCATATCATTCGAAACAGTCCCCAATACTCATTCAAAAACTTAACCAAATATTTTACTCCTAAACTGAAGTCTCAAAACCCTCTCTGGATCTAAGGATTTCCTCTCAAGCTTCAAGTCTCCGCCTCCAATCTTCATCAAGGTCATCTCCAAAGCTAAGGCATGTTGGTTTATTTGATGGGTCCCTTTCACCCATGATACCCAAGGTCTCTTTTATCTATTATGAAAATCATTGCACACTATGTTAGGATTCATGAAATTGTGAATAATTTACCATGTTTTGAGCTATGAATCTAAGCTCTATTGTAAGATTTGATAAGGGGTTTTGATGTATATTGCTTCAAGGTGTTACCAAGTATCTTTTTGAAGGTTTTACATTGATGATTTGTTTGACCAATTGCAAGGGGCTACCCATTTCTCTAAGATTGATCTTCGGTCCGGGTATCATCAAGTGAAAGTGAGGGAGTGTGATATTCCCAACACGGTCTTCCAGACTAGGTATGGGCATTATGACTTTGTGGTGATGTCTTTTGGGTTGACCAGTGCACCGGCCATCTTTATTGACCAAATGAATAGGGTCTTTAAACCCTACTTTGATTCCTTTGTTGTGGTCTTAATTGATGACGTTTTGATCTATTCTCGTGTTGAGGAGAAGCATAGGGCTCATTTGAGGGTTGTGTTGCAAAGATTGGGGGAGGAGAAATTGTATGCTAAACATGAAAAGTGTTCATTTTGGTTGAGGGAGGTTGCCTTCCTAGGACATGTGGTGCCGGGGGATGGTATTAATGTGGAACCTAAGAAGACTGATGTGATTAGAAATTGGCCTAGACCATTGACCCCGCGGACATTAGGAGTTTCTTGGGCTTAGCGGGCTATTGTCGGATGCTTGTGAATGGGTTCTCCTGTATTGCTTCTCCTATAACAAAATTGACTCAAAAGAAGGCCAAGTTTGTGTGGTCCGATGAATGTGAAGGGATTTTCCAAACATTGAAAGATAAGCATATGCCCGCTCCTATATTGTCACTACCGGATGGGCTTGAGGGATTTGTTGTTTAATATGATACTTCCCGGGTTGGTTTTTGTTGTGTGCTGATGTAAAATGGTAAGGTCATAGCCTATACTTCTAGACAACTCAAAATGCATAAAAATAACTACCCTACCCATGATCTTGAGTTAGCTGTCGTTGTGGTTGCATTAAAGATTTGGTGGCATTACTTGTATGGGTGCATGTTGATGTGTTGACCAATCATAAGAGCCTCCAATATGTCTTCACTTAAAAGGATCTCAACTTGAGGCAAAGAAGATGGTTAGAACTTCTTAAGGACTATGATATAAGTGTGCATTATCATCCCCGTAAGGCAAATGTGGTGGCGGATGCTTTGAGTAGGGTGTCTATGGATAGTGTAGCTCATGTTGATGGTGGTGATAATGAGATGGCTAGGGAGGTGCATCGATTGGCTAGATTAGGAGTTTGGTTTGAAGAGATTGGTAATGGGTGTATTGTTATTGGTGGTGGTTCTAGGTCTCCCTTGGTTGATGAGGTGAAAGAAAAGCAAGATCTTTATTCCTCCTTGTTAGAATTCAAGGCCTTGGTAAAAAAAGGGCAAGGTGGAGGTTTTCTCCCAAGGGGGAGATGGTGTCCTTAAGTACCAAGGTAAGTTATGTGTGCCTTGTGTTGGTGGTTTGAGGGAGAACATCCTTGATGAGGCCCATAACTCTTATTATTCTATCCGCCCTGATTCCATAAAAATGTATAGAGACTTGAGAGATGTGTATAGGTGGGGAGGCATAAACAGGGACATTGCCAAATTTATTTCCGATTGTCATAGTTGTCAACAAGACAAAGCCAAATATCAAAGTTTGGGTGGCCTAACCTAAGATATTGAGGTTCTTACTTGAAAGTGGGAAGAGATAAATATGGATTTTGTTGTTCCGTTGCCCAAGACTAGAAAGGGTTTTGATTTCATTTGGGTTGTGGTTGATATGATGACAAATTCGGCTCACTTTCTACCAGTTAAGACCACATATGGGGCTAAGATTTTGCAAGGTTGTACATTCATGAGTTGGTAAAGTTGCTTGGGGTTCCTTTGTTTGTCATATTGGATCATGGGGCACAATTCACTTCACACTTTTGGAGGTCCTTTTAAAGGGGTCTTTGTACAAGAGTTAAGCTTAGTATGGCCTTTCACCCTCAAACGGATGGCCAAGCATAAAGAATTATCCAAGCCCTTGAGGATATGCTTAGAGCAAGTGTGTTGGAGCTTAAAGGTAGCTGGGATGAGCATCCTCCATTGATTGAGTTTGCCTACAACAATAGCTATCATTCTAGCATCGGTATGGCTCCTTTTGAGGCCCTCTGTAGTAGGCATTGTAGATCACTGGTTGGTTCACTTGAGGTTCGTGAGGTGGCTTTGTTGGGACCATATTTGGTTATGGAAGCTCTTGAAAAGGTTAAAATGATTAGAGAAAGGTTGAAGACAGCCCAAAGTCGTCAAAAGTCTTATGCCAACATGAGGAGAAAGGATCTTGAGGTTAAAGTTAGTGATTGGGTCTACTTGAAGGTGTCACCCTTGAAAGGTGTGATCCATTTTGGTAATGAAGGCAAGTTGATCCCAAGATACATGGGTCCTTATAGGGTGATGACAAGGGTTGGCAAGGTAGCTTATGAGTTGGAATTGCCTAGAGGAATGGATTTGGTTCATCTGGTGTTTCATGGGTCCATGTTGAGGAATTGTGTGGGTGATCTGAATGCCATTATGCCTCTTGATGTTATGGGTGTTTTCGAAGATAATTTGACATATGAAGAGGTTCCGGTTCAGATTGTGGGTGTTATCTATTATAAAAATCATTGCACACTATGTTAGGATTCATGAAATTGTGAATATTTTACCATGTTTTGAGCTATGAATCTAAGCTCTATTATATGATTTGATAAGGGGTTTTGATGTATATTGCTTCAAGGTGTTACCAAGTATCTTTTGAAGGTTTTACATAGGATATACTAGCATGATTTTCACTCTCGAAATTCTTAATACATAGAAAGAGATCATAAGTAATGTCCCTGGAATGGAGGACTCACTAAGAAGCTTGATAGAAGTCATACTAGGCATGTGGAAGAGGAGGATGATCAAGCGGTACACCGGTTCCTACATGGTGAAAGAAAAAGAAAGAAAGAATCATGCTCCTACTCCTGCTGCTCCTAGCGGTGGTACTCACATGGTTGTTTGGTACTCCTCATTAACCATGTCAGACACTCCCGATAAAAAATTGTTCATCCTTGACCTCGGCTCGACAACCAATTGAGAGGCATACTTGGAGAGTTGGTTGAACTTGAGGGCATACTCCCTCACACTCATAGAACCTTGCTCAAGGTTCATAAACTCCATCACTTTAGCCTCACTTAGCTCGATAGCAAAGAACCAGTTGAGAAATATCACTTTAAACTCCTCCCAAAGGATAACATTACCATTCTCCTTCTCCATCTTCCATTGAGTGAACCAAATTTGAGCCACCCCTTTAAGTTGGTAGGCCGCCAACTCTACCTTTTCCTCCGAGCTAACCCCATTATAGACAACATCTTATACACTTCATCAATGAATTCTTACGGATCCTCATCTACCTTTGACTCATGGAACTTCGGTGGGTTCATTCTAGTAAAATCCCTCACCATTGATGCCAGAGTAGGAGCATGAGAGGTTACGCCCTTTGGTTGATTTGTTTGGTCATAGCATGGGCCAACATGGCAATAGCATCACAGAGTTCCTCATGGCCTACCGTTCCTTCTTGAGGTGCTTAAGGGGCAGTAGGAGTCGGTTGCATCCTTGGTGTACGAGCTCTCCTTCCTCTTGGAATCAGTATGATCTAGAATAGCAAAGAACATTCGTTATGGGAAAAACTTTAACTGAACTTCTATAGCATGATATAGACCTTGAAGAAGGGAAACATTTCCTAAAACGCCTCATAGCCTCTTACTCATAGTTGTAGTACACTTCATAACCATGAATATCACTCTAATCGGCGCGGTGTATTGGATTCCGAAGACCATTAACAACCTAGTGCTCTGATACCAAGTTTGTCACGACCCAAGCCTAGTGCCTAGATGTGACACAGAGAATGGGGAACCTGAAAGAATCCCAAACAAGCCTCCTAGCATATCAATCACACATCCTTGGATGCAGAAGCAAAATAACAACAACAAGAGATAAAAATAATGGAAAAGGGACTAAAGGATGTCTTTGATTATCATAAAACTACTCAATAATCAAGCTCAAAGCATAAATACATCAATTTTTCCAACAACACCTCTAAACATAGATTAGAGCGGAGGCCAAGATACTTTCCGAGATTACCCTCATAGTATCAAGTGTTCAACATAAGGAAATAACAAAAGGCAAGGGTAACATAGATAGCGTCCCCGAACTTGAGGAATCACCAAATCTTATCTCCAAAGCACAGAACTAGCCAGTGGAGGATGATCGAGTGATCCAGTTCCTAAATGGTAACATCATATAGGCATAGAGTATGCGTTAGTACATTTGAACTACTAAGTATGTAGGATGCAATGCAACAAGACATAGGCAACATAGTCAAAATGCATAATGGTAAGCAATGGATATGTATAATATCAATATAACATGCATGATCAATTCTCGAGGTAAATCATGCTCGTAAATCGAATAACTTGCTAATATAGGTTACATGTGTAGGAAGAGAACATATCACATAGCCCAAGCAACAATTACTTGGACTCGAAGGCATGACACCCCATTGGAAGGTGATTGAGGTATCTACCCCTCAACATGGTAGTATGGGCATGCCACCTCCGACAAGGTGATTGAGGTGAATACCCCTTAACAAGGTAGTATGGGTATGCCACTCCCCAACAATGTGTTTGAGTCTTGTCACTCCATTAACAAAGTGATTGGGCATTCCACCCCCCAATAAGGTGTGGTCAATTCGCAATACTATAAATAGTTTTCATAGATTCAATACATACATACAATCCCTTAATCATCATAAAGTCACTTGACTTGTAAACCATGCAATAGATCATCAATAACTCAAGAATCCTTGTCAAGACATTTTACCAAACACTTGGCGGGTGTGTAATACTAGTTTAATATCATGCAACTCAAGAGTGAAATGATATGAGTAAACTCAATATAAATCAATGCACCAACACATAGTAAAAATCTCATATAAGATACCTTGAAACCCCTCATCAAATCTCATAATAAATTATAGTTTCATAGCTCAAAACATGTATATTCACAATAGATAAACCATCTCATAGTATAAGCTTGAAATAGGAAGACATGTGTTTTCAATCGATACTTCATAATAACCCAACATAATTTATAATCATAATTCATAATAAGTAATACCCATAAGTAGTACAACTTGAAACATGCAATTTTCATAAAAAGGAAGGTTGGACTCCAAGGGTGAAAGGAGCCAATGGATGAAATCCATATACCTCAAACTTGGCTTTTTTTGATGTACTATTGAAGGAGACTTGAAGCTTGAATTAAGTTCTTGAGATTCAAAATTAAGCTTGGAACACTTGAATTTGGATGAAATATTTGGTTAAGCCTTGGAGAGGGCTTTAAGAGAGTTTTTTGAGTGATATAGAGTTGAAAAATGGCTAAGTATAGGTGTTTTTATGCATGAGAGGGCATGGGGCCAAGACCCCAATGTTTTAGGTAGAAACTGAAAAATTAAGTAAGTGCGAGCACACCTCCGCGATAGGTCCGCATCGCAGAGGCATCGCTGATGCCCACAGAAAATCAAAATTTTGGCGAAAATCATCTTTTGCTACGGGTCTTCTATAATTCGGGTTATACCCATTTTCCACTCAATTTTGCCCCCTATTCAAGAATATAAAGTTAGATTTTTGAGATCACACATGGATTTTGAGATAAATGGAAATTACAATTAAGGGCATTTTCGAGGCACATTTTTGAGGTGTTTCAATAAGCACCATCAATTAGTAAAATTAATAATACTGACAAAAGAAAAGGGAGAAAAGGACAAAGTGAAATAAAGAAAAAAGAACAAAGAATCCTGCTCTAGCTCCTACTCTTGCTGGCGGTGGTGGTGATGGTGGACAAAATATTAATGTAGCAAAAGTTGGAGTTAATACTGAGATAGCAGGAGATACACGTAATCATATTACTCGAGTACTGAATGAAAGAGTCTATCCTATTTGGTTAAATTTGCTTGCATATGATAAGCAATGAGCTTAAATCTACTTATCATATGCAATCAAATTGAATCGAATGGTATGCACTCTTTCATTCAATACCCTGGAACTACCACTAGTTGTGCCTCTTGTTGCCTCAGTAGTAACTTCAACCTGTGCCACATTAATATTTGTTCCACAATCACTACCACCGACAGCAGGAGCAAGTACAGGAGGATTGTTTGTTTTCTTTTTTATTTTTTCCATCGCATCCTTTTTTTCCTTTTTCCTTTGTCAATACAATTACTAATATATGGTGCTTCTATAGGTTTAACAATAACAATTTTTGAACAACATTTTGTTTGCTAAATTTTTGTTCCTTAAATTTTTGGGAAGCCACATATTATTCATCATCTTCATTATCATCATCATCCACATTCTCATTGTCATGACCCAAGCCTAGGGCCTAGACTTGACACGGAGATTGGAGAACCCAAAGGGACTCTAAACAAGCCTCTTAGCATATCATTCACACATCCTTGGTCGCAGAAGCAAAATAAACAACAACTTGTGACAATAATTAATAAGGAAGCAGGACTAAGAGAAGAATATCATTCAAACATAAACATATGATGAGTAAAACTCGAACATAAAATCCACAATATCTAAAAACACCTCTACGTTGAATGGAGCGGGGGCCAAGACACTTCCCGGGCTCACCGACAAAGGATAAGTATCCAAAAATACCAACAAGTCTTAGTGAAGAAAAGGCATGAAAGTAAACTAAATGTTGTCCCTGAAGTTAAGGACTCACCAAAGGCTTCCTTTAAATGTACCCAACTAGCCACGTGGAGGAGGATGGTCAATAGGAGCTCCGGTCTCTACATAGTGATATCATGTAGGTATAGAATATGTGTTAGTACTTGGAATGTACTAAGTTTTTGGTGTACAATGATACAAGGAACATAAGCCATAATATTCAAGATGCATAATTATAATCAATGGACATAGTCTCAATATGACATCTAGAATGATGCTTAGGTGTAAACATACTTGAGAATAATCATACTTGCATAACTTGATCTACTCAATAATGTGACATGAGTAGCTTATCTACATACATTGTACTAGAGGATAAAGAGTATATCATGAATAATGAGCCCTTCTAGTAGGTAGCGGGTAGTATATGATATTAAGTCATAAATTATAGTGTGACATGCAATATGGTTGAGACCCCTTCATGTAGATATATAAGATAGTAATTAATATTGATTGGTACATAAGGGTGAGGCTTACAACATGATTCATGACCCCTTCGTGCAGATATAAGTTAGTGTATAGTATTAAGTCGTACATGAGGGTGAGGTATACAACCTGGTTCATGAACCCTTCATGTAAAGATAGGTAATGCATATCAATAAGCCGTACATGAATGTAAGGTATTCAACATGGTTCATGACCCCTTCTTGTAGACATTTGCCTTATACTAGAGGGTGAGAACTATATCATGGTTTATGACCCCTTCTAAGAGGCTTCACAATTTACAAGAGCCTAAGAGAAATAGCATAAGAGCCCAATAATTCACTTGTAGATCATGGAGACTATTCATGAGTCTAATGCATGCTTAGAAACCCATAATTTATCATAATATTCTTGTCATGTAAATTCATACAATAATCTCTCATCAACATCAAGAATCCTTGTCAAGTAATTTAGTCAAACACATGGTGGGTTCATGACACTTGTTCAAAATCATACAACTCAAGAGTATATAATTTAATCAAACACATGGTGGGTTCATAACACTTGTTCAAAATCATAAAACTCAAGAGTATGTAATTTAATAAAACACATGGTGGGTTCATGACACTTGTTCAAAATTATCAACTCAATAATATGTAATTTAATAAAACACATGGTGTGTTCATGATACTTGTTCAAAATCATGCAACTCAAGAGTATGTAATTTAATCAAACACATGGTGAGTTCATGACACTTGTTCAAAATCATGCAACTCAAGAGTATAACAAGATGAGCAAAATCAATTCAAAATCAACCCTCCAACGTTATAGTAAAACCCCTAAATTGGTTATTATGAAATCCATATCAAAAGTTCATCATAGTTCATAGTTTTCAAGCTCAAATCATGCATACTCTCAATAGACATGCATCAACTCATGGAATAAGTTTGAAGTATACAGTCATGCATATTCAATCAATACTTGATGAAACCCCAACATAATTTATGTTCATATTTCATAATAAAAGATACCCATAAGTAATACAACTTGAAATCATGCAATTTTCAGAAAAAGGAGAAGGTTGGGCTTTACGGTTAATGGGCGCATGGATAAAGACATACATACCAAAACATAGAATTTTTAGGAGTAAAATTGAAGGAGCCTTGAAGCTTGGATTAGGTCCTTGAAATCCAAAGTTCTTGAAGTCCTTGAATTGAATACAGATCTTGATAAAGTCGTGGAGAAGTTCTTAGAGAGAATAGTTTGGCAATGAAATTATGAACTAAAAGGTTTGGGACCTTAAATGAGTATAAAAATGTCAATTTTGGTCTTGAAAATGGTGGGAAAGAATTAAAATAACCCTTCCTAAAGAGTTGTCAAACTTCCCCTACGAGCCCCGTTACAAGTTCACGTAACTCTTTGGCTCAATTTCGGAGTCTCTAGAACTTTCTATGAGTCACACTATGACCCGTAGCCCACACTATGACCCTATAACGGAGGTTTCATAGAGCAACTCTGCACTAGCAATCTTCAGTAAAATGGCCATCACTTTTGACTCCGAACTCCAAATAAGGTGAACCAAGTTTCATTGGAAATCTAATTCAAAGGGATTTCATTTGGTATGTCACGAGTCATCTAGTTCTTTGTGTGCTAAAAGTTATGATCATTTAAAGTTGACCCTTACATAATCCAACACCCAAAACTCAACTTATAGGAAAGTATTGAACTCGTCTAAGTACTAGAAGTCTCTCATGACCCTAACACATTTCCCACCTATAAAAATGAGGCTTGAAACGTAGGTACATATGAGTATAGAGTTATGAGGTGTCACAAAATATCACCCTTTTAGGAAAATTCGTCCCGAATGTCAAAGAAACATGCGTAAGAGAAGTAATTGTGAAGCGTTCAATCCGACATGAATGCAACAAATGCACTTAAACATCATCTTCAAAAACTCTCAACATGAATGCCAAAAATCACCATATACATGTTACCATGAACATACATGCATGCAAGAATGACATGAGGCTGAAACTTAAGACTCAAAATCATAGAAAGAACTTAGTTTTTTATTTGAGGCTTGAATAGAGTGAAAGAGGTACATATATTGCTTCTTCACATTTGCTTCGGCTTTCCAAGTGGAACCTTCGACTTGTTGATTTTTCTAAAAGACTTGGATGGATGTCAGATCTTTGTTCCTTAACCTCCTTACCTTTCTATCCAATATTTCCAATGGGACCTCCTCAAAGGTCAAGTTACCTTCCATAACCCCCACAACTTCCAAAGGTACTATAGAACTTAGGTCACCGACATACTTCCTCAAGATCGATACATGGAAGACCTAACGAACCATATACACTTCCATAGGCAACTATAGTTCATGGGCAATCTTGTTGATTCTCCTCGAAATTCTATAAAGCCCTACATACCTTGGGCTCAATTTGCTCTCCTTGCCAAATTGAAAAATGCCCTTCAATGCTGAAAGCTTCAAATACTAATCATCTACACAAAACTGAAGATCTCTTCTCCTCACATCAAAGTAGCACATTCACTTACTTTGATCCGTTCTCAACCTCTCCCCTAAAAGCCTCATTTTCTCCCTGATATCCATAACTAAATTCAATCCAATCAAAGACATATCATCAATCTCACCGAGATACCTCCCTAGAATCTCTATGTTTCTTTGTAAAATTGGGAAGAATAGAATAGGATGAATCACATGCCTCTTTCAAGATCAAGTATGTCAACCCAATCAATATAAAAAATACACAACCTACCTTGATACCTAAGGATACCATCTCCCCATTGGGTGAAAACCTCCACCTTTTCCTTCTTCACCAGAAGTCACAGTTATCAAATTTTTCAAATAACCTCGAATCCCTCAATGTTTGCAACACCACCCTTAAATGATTCACAAGATCTTCTTCTTCACTCCGGGAGCAAATTAAAATATCATCTATAAATCACCACTACAAATATTCCATAGAAGGGTTTAAAGACCCTATTCATGAGATCTATAAATACCACTAGGGGCCATACTGTAAGGGAGAAAGGAAATGGGTTAAGTGTCGGGGAGGGAGTCTACACCAAAGTCTATTTTCTTTTAGGAGGAACATTGGAAAGCCCATCGGAAAGGACCTCAAGAAATGCATTGACCACCAGAATTGAATCAATAGGAAGGACTTTAGGCTCAACATCCCTAAACCTTACAAGATGGTAAATGCAACCCTTAGAAATCAATTTTCAAGCCTTAAGACAAGAAATGAACCTACCATTAACCTCCAAATTGCAACTTTCCCACTCTAGGACGGACTCATTAGGAAATTGGAACCTAACTTTATGGGTTATACAATCAATGAAAGCACAATATGCATGTAATGAATCCATCCGAAGAATAATGTCAAAATCCACCATGTCAAGTTCAAAAAGATCACAAGGCAAGACTCTATGCAATGTAGACATGGAATAATTCTATAGACTTTTCTAGCAATAATGGACTCACCAATGGTGGTAGACACCTTATAGGGTTCACACAATAATTTGGAGTACATATGAAGCTTAGAGCAATAAAAGGAGCAATGAAAGAAAGAGTGGCACCTGGATCAAACAAAGCATACACATCATAATAAAAACCTTTAACATACCAGTGACAATATCAAGGGTGCCCTCCACCTCTTGCCTTTTTTGAAGATCATTGAATCGATTTCCATATGAACCTCCTCCTAGGGTTTGGGCATCTTGCACTTGCCCTATTGAAACCACTTGACCTCGAAGACACCCTCCCTTACCTCTTTTAGCAATATAAGGACACATGGAGATTTGGTGTCCCATTTTTATATAACCAAAGCAATCACTTGATCCTCTTCAGCTGTCACGGCCCAAGCCTAGGGCCTACACGTGACTGGCGAATGGGGAACTTGAAGGAACCCCAAACAAGCCTTGTAGCATATCATTACACATCCCTGGTCATGAAAGCAATTAGAATGACAATAAGAGATGCACGTAAACAAGGGAAATTCGGACTAAGGATAAACTTCTATATCATAAATATCAAGAGTAAATAGAGTCAAGCTCATAGCTTAAATACATATCATGTCCGACAACACCTCTACTACATAGATAAGAGCGGGGCCAAGACAAAGCAACTGGGTTCACCCTCATAGTCAATACATATGTCAATGGAGAAAGTCTTAATACATCGCAAGAGATCATAAGTAACGTCCCAGCAATGGAGGACTAACCAACAAGCTTGATAAAAGTCGTGCTAGCCACGTGGAGAAGGATGATCAAGTGGTACACAAGTTCCTACATGGTGACATCATGTAGGCATAAAGTATGTCTTAGTATGTTTGAATGTACTAAGTATGTAGGATGCAATACAACAAGAGATAGGCATCATAGGCAAAATGCATAATCATAAGCAATGAATAGAATACTAACAATATGGCATGTATGAATAATTCTAGAAGTAAAACCATGCCTATATAGATCATAATATGAGTATAAGGAGTGACTATTATAGTAAATTCCAAGGCCTACCACCCCCTTGGATAGGCGCATGAGGTACTAACCCCTTCATGAGATTGGTGGAGTACAAATCCCCAACCGAGGTTGACGGAGTACAAACCCCCAATCAAGGTTGATGGGTACCAACTCTTAACAAGGTTGGCCGAGCCTACCCCTGAGCTAGGCAACCAAGGTACCAAACCCTCAATAGGTTACCCGAGCCTACAACCCCCGAGCTAGGCTTGGTCATCCCCAACACTATATAGAAATAATATCATATATATATATACTCTCCTTTAGTCATCATTCAACATAAATTCCTTCTCATCACCATTCTATCATCATATAGTCATTCAACTCATAAGACATACATTAGGCCTTCAATTCCTCAAGAATCCATAACTGGAGATTTTATCAAATACTTAGAGGATGTGAAATGCTAGTGTAAAACCATGCAATCAAGAGTGAAATCATACTAGAAAAATTAGTCTAAAGCCATCAACAGATACTTGGTAACACCCTAAAACCATATACATCAAGACCCATCATCAATTCTCATCATAGACCTTATATTAATAGCTCCAAACTTTGTAAAATAGTCACAATTTCATAAACCCAACATAGTGTGCAGAGAATTTCATAATGAATAAAACTCATGAATAAATAAACTTTAATCATGCAATTTTGAGTAAAATAGCTTGGGTATCATGGGTGAAAGGAAACCGTGAAAGAAACCCACATACTTTAGCCTCGGAGGTGAACTTGATGAAGATTGGAGATGGAGACTTGAAGCTTGAGAGGAAATCCTTAGATCCGAATAGGGTTTTGAGACTTAAGTTTAGGAAAAAAATATTGGTTGTTTTTTGAATGAGTATTGGGGAATGTTTACAATGATATGAGGGTGAGAATTGGCTTAGTATAGGTATTTTCACGTTTGGGAACACTTTAGTCCAAGACCCTAAAGTCTTAGACCGCAAAAAAATAACTAGACAGGAAAAGACACAGGTCGGCATCATGGACCTGTCATGGAAACAAGATTTTCTTCATCTGCGTGCCCCAGCCACGTTGTGCCAGAGGCGCACAAACCTCACTGGAATTTGCATTTTTGGAAAATCAAAATTGCTAATTGTTTGCTCTAAAATCGGGGTTAGACCTATTTTCCGCTCAAAATGATCCCCTAAATAAGAATATAAAGTCAAATTTTCATTATCACGCATGGATTTTGAGATACATGGAAATTACAATTTTGGGCACTTCCGAGGCACATTTTTGGGCACTTTATGGGGTCGTTACACCGGCAAATGCCACCATGGTTCTTCCCACACTCTGCACACTTAGTAAAAGTAACACCACCACTATTGGCACCAATTTATTCCCTTTGGGTTCCATTGGCACCATGTCCTAGCGGACGATCATCTTTACCTTTTCATTGAGCATATGGACAATCAATAATTTTGTGGCCTATCTTGCAACACCAAAAGCATGCACCTGTATTCCTCAGACATGTGCCAACATGATTACTTCCATATTCTAGGCTTCTAGGATGAGCCACTCCATTATTACCACCTTGAGCTTTGGGGTTAGGCGCTTTATCACTAGCAAAATTTCGACTCTGAACATGAGAAGACCCTTGACCTTGGAATTTATTACCTTGTTGGAAACATCTACCCTTAGCACTTCGAAAACCACTATCATACTGAGCCCTCTTAGCCTTCCTCTCCTCCCTCCTATCATATGTAAACTCAGGCGTACCTGCTTGTTGGTTAAGTTGAGCATTACAACTTTGGACAGTAGCCGTAGGGCATTGTGAATATCTGCATTTGATATGTCATTGTTGGAAAGTTGATCCACAAGTGAGGGATGATTACCATCTTGTACACTATTCTAAATAGTTTGAGATATATTCTGAAATGTAAAGGCCATGAATCAGAAATAAGATTTAGAATATTTAGCTGTACCACACGACATGGATCATGAAGAATGAAACATTTCCTAAAATGCCTCATAGCCTCCCATTCATAGTCGTAATATGCTTCACAACTATGAACAAGACTCTACCCGACGCGGTGTGTTGGATTCTGAGGACCATTTATAAATCTAGTTCTTTGATACCAAGCTTGTCACAACCCAAGCCTAGGGCCTAGACGTGACACGGCGAATGGGGAACCTGAAAGGACCCCAAATAAGCCTCTTAGCATATCATTCACACATCTTTGGTCGCAAAAGAAAAATAAATAACAACTTGTGAAAATAATAAAAAGGGAAGCGGGACTAAGGGAAGAATTTCATTCAAATATAAACATACAAAGAGTCAAACTGAACATAGACATCCACAATATCCAACAACAACTCTACGTACAATGGTGTGAGGGCCAAGACACTTCCCAGGCTCACCCTCAAATGATAAATACCCAAAAATATAAACATGTCTTAGTAAAGAAAATGCATGAAAGTAAACTAGATGTCATCCCCGAAGTTGAGACTCACAAAAGGCTTCCTTCAAGTGTACCAAAATAGCCACGTGAAGGAGGATGGTCAATAGGAGCTCCGATCCCTACATGGTGATATCATGTAGGCATAGAGTATGCGTTATTACTTAGAATGTACTAAGTATGTGATGGTGCAATGCAACAAGGAACATAATCCATAATGTTCAAGATGCATAATTATAATCAATAGACATAGTCTCAATATGACATGTATAATGATGCTTAGGTGTAAAAAATGTTGGACAATAATCAAACTTGCATAACTTGATCCACTCAATAAAGCAACATGAGTAGCTCATCCAAATACCTTGTACTAGAGGGTAAAGAGTATAGGATGAGTCATGACTCCTTCCAGTAGGTAGCAGATGGTACATGATATTAAGTCGTACATGAGTGTGAGACATACAACATGGTTCATGACTCTTTCATGTAGATATATAAGATAGTAAGTTGTATTGATTGGTACATGAAGGTGAGGCTTACAACATAGTTCATGACCCTTCATGTAGATATAAGATAATATATAGTATTAAATCATACACGAGGGTGAGGTATACAACATGGTTCATGAACCCTTCATGTAAATAAGCTAATGCATATCAATAAGTTGTCATGAAGGTAAGGTATACAACATGGTTCATAGCCTCATCATGTAGACATTTGTCTTATAGTAGAGGGTGAGAAATATAGCATGGTTCATAACCCTTCTAATTGGCTTCACAATTCACAAGGGCCTTAGAGAAATAGCATAAGAGCCAAATAATTCACTTGTAGATCATGGAGACTATTCGTGAGTCTAATGCATGTTTGGAAACCTATAATTTATCCTAACATGCTTGTCATGTAAATTCATATAATAATCTCTCATCAACATCAAGAATCCTTGTCAAGTAACTTAGTAAAACACATGGTGGATTCATGACACTTGTTTAAAATCATTCGACTTAAGAGTATTTAATTCAATCAAACACATGGTGAATTCATGACATTTGTTCAAAATCATGCAACTAAAGAGTATGTAATTCAAACAAACACATGGTGGGTACATGAAACTTGTTCAAAATCATGCAACTTAAGAGTATGACAAGATGACCAAAATAAATTCAAAATTTAACCTACCAATATTGTAGTAAAACCTCTAATTTGGGTATCATGAATCCATATAAAAATTTCATCATAGTTCATAGTTTTCAAGCTCAAGTCATGCATAGTCTCAACAGACATAAAACTCATGGAATAAATTTAAAGTATACATCCATGCATATTCAATCAATACTTAATGAAACCACAACATAATTTATGTTCATATTTCATAATTAAAGATACCTATAAGTAATACAAATTGAAATCATGCAATTTTCATAAAAAGGAGAAGGTTGGGCTCCATGGATGAAAGGGAACATAGATGAATACCCACATACCTAAATTTGAAATTTCTTGGAGTAAACTTGAAGAAGACGTGAAGCTTGGATTGGGTCCTTGAAATCCATTTCTTGAGATCCTTGAATTTGAATGGGGATCTTAATAAAGTCACGGAGAGGTTTTTAGAGAGAATAATTTGCAAGTAACATGATGAATTGAAAGGCTTGGGACCTTAAATGAGTATTGAAATGTCAATCTTGAGCTTATAAAGGGTGGGAAAGGACTAAAATTACCCTTTCTAAAAAGCTGTCAAACATCCCCTAGGAGCCCCGTTACAAGCCATGAATAGTATTATGACTCATGGGACCCCTCTTGTAACCCTTCGGCTCAATTTCAGAGTCTCTGGAACTTTCTAAGAGCTACATTAAAACCCATAGCCCGCACTATGACCCCGTAATGGACGTTTCCTAGTGCAACTCTGTGCTGGCAGTCTTCAGTAAAATGGCCATGACTTTTGACTCCGAACTCCAAATAAAGTGAAACCTATTGCATGAAAGCTAATTCAAAGGGATTTCATTTGGTTTGTTATGGGTCATCTAATTATTTATGTGCAAATAGTTATGATCATTTAAAGTTGACCCTTGTACAATCCAACATTAAAAACTCAATTTATAAAAAAATCTTGAACTCGTCTAAGTACTAGAAGTCTCTCATGACCCTAATACACTTCCCACATATACAAATGAGCCTTGAAACATAAGTACATATGAGCATAGAGTTATGGGGTTTCACATTCATGATCTTCATGATCATCAAGATTAATTAGTGGAGTCATATTGAACTTTTGAACAAACTCTTTGCCTTTAGATAATTTGTTCTAAGTGTCCAAAGTGAAGAGTTACTTGACAACTATAGATTAGTACTTTTTTATGTATATGTCGAATTCCTTAGCTTGTTCATCTTCAAAATACTTTAAATTCTGTTAGTTAATAAAAAGTGCACTAACTCATGTGATCTCTTGTTGAAAGTTTAGAGTAGTGCTGGATATGCTGCTGAGTCCTCACACAAAAATAAAAGTATTGAACCATTGGATGGAATGAATGACTTATGGAAACCATAGAACAAATTGGTTAAAAGGCCAAAGAGTATGTTCCAAAGTCCATCCGGACTCCACTAATAAATTCTGATGATCATGAAGATCATCAGGACATGGACGATGGTGATGAAGAATATGACGAGGAGTATATGACTCTCCAAAATTTAAGGAACACAAATTTAGCAAACAATATGTTATTCTAAAATCAGTTGTTGTTCAAGCTATAGAAGAACCATCAATTAGTTAAAGTAATAATATTTACAAAATAAAAGGGAGAAAAGCACAATGTGGAAAAAAGAAAAAAGAAACAAAGAATCCTACTCCTACTCATGCTCCTGCTTCTGCTCCCACTCCTACTACTACTTGTGGTAGTGGTGATAGTAGAAAAAATATTAATGTGGCAAAAGTTCGAGTAACTAGTGAGACTTCAATAGGTACAAGTAGTGGTAGTACTCGAGTACTGAATGAAAGAGTCTATCCCATTTGGTTAAATTTTCTTTCATATGATAAGCAATGAGTTTGATTTTATCCCATATGTTTTTTTTTGCTAGGTAAACCCCCAAAGAATTGAAAGGTATAGAATTAAACTGACCACTTATCATATGCAACCAAATTAAACCAAATGAGATGGACTCTTTCATTCAGTACTCTAGTACTACCACTTCTTGTACTACCTGCTGCCTCAGTAAGTTACTCCAACTTGTGCCATATTAATATTTGTTCCACCATCACCACCACCATTAGCAAGAGCAAGACCAAGAGCATGATTTTTTTTGTTTTTTTGTTCTTTTTTTCGGCCTCATCCTTGTTTTCCTTTTCCTTTGTCATTATTTTTACTATTAGTAATTTATGATGCTTTTATAAATATATCAACTACAAATTTTTGAACAACATTTTGCTTGCTAAATTTCTGTTCCTTAAATTTGGGGAAGGCACATACTCCTCATCATCTTCTTTATTATCATCGTCCTCATCCTCATGATCTTCACATTCATCAAAATTGATTAGTGGAATACTATTGAACTTTTAAATAGGCTCTTTGCCTTTGGATAATTTGTTGAAATTGTCCAAAGTGAGTGTCAATTGACAACTATAGACTAGTCTTTTTTTATGTATATGTTGAATTCCTTAACATGTTCATATTCAAAATACTTTGAATTCCCTTAGTGAATCAAAGTGTACCAACTCTTGTGATCACTTGTTGTAGTTTAAGACTAGTGCTGGATATGTTGGTGAGTCCTTAAAGAATAACAAAAGTATTGAACCATTGGATGGGTTGAATGACTTATGGAAACCATTGAACAAGTTGGTGATAAAAAGTTTTACTTTGGACAATTCTAACAAATTATCCAAGGCTAAAGAGCATGTTACAAAATTCATCAGGACTCCACTAATCAATATTCATGATCATAAAGATTAAGAGGACGTGGATGATGATGATAAAGAAAATGACAAGTAGTATATGACTTTCCCAAAATTTAACTTACACAAAGTTAGCAAATAAAATGTTGTTCAAAAATCAGTTGTTGTTCAAGCTATAGAAGCACCATCAATTAGTAAAAGTAACAATACTAAAAAAAGAAAAGGGAGAAAAGGAAAATGTGGAAGAAAGAAAAATAGAAACAAAAAATCTTGCTCCAGCTCCTTCTAGCGGTGGTGTGATGGTGAAAAAAATATTAATGTGGCAAAAGTTGGAGTTACTACTGAGACAGGAGGAGGTACAAGTAGTAGTTGTACTAGAGTACTGAATACAAGAGTCTATCCCATTTGGTTAAATTTACTTGCATGTGATAAGCGATGAATTCAATTCTATCCCTTATATTTTTTTTTGTTGGGTAAACCAAAAAAATTGAAAGGTATAGAATTAAAGTCACTGTTTATAATATGCAACCAAATTGAACCAAATGGGATGGACTCTTTCATTCATTACTCTATAACTACCACTGCTTGTATCTCTTGCTCTCTCAGCAGTAACTCAAAGTTTTGCCACATTAATTTTTGTTCCACCACCACCACCGTGAGTTGGAGCTAGTGTAGAAGGAGGATTTTTTGTTTCTTTTTTCTTTTTTCCACCTCGTCCTTTTTTCTCTTTTCCTTTGTCAGCATTATTACTGTTACTAATTCATGGTGCTTCTATAGGTTGAACAACAACTAAATTTTGAAAAATATTTTCTTTGCTAAATTTGTGTTCCATAAATTTTGGGGAAGGCACATACTCCTCATCATTTTTTTAATCATCATCGTCCACATCCTCATGATCTTCACGATCATCAAGATTGATTAGTGGAGTCTTGTTGAACTTTTGAAAAGCCTCTTTGCCTTTGAATAAAAGTGTACTAACTCTTGTAATCTCTTGTTTAAATTTTTTAGTAGTGCCAGATATGTTGCTGAGTCCTCAAAGAAAAATAAAGTATTGAACCATTGGATGGTTTGAATGACTTCTGCAACCATTGAACAAATTGGTACCAAAAGGTTTCTCTTTGGACAATCCTAACAAATTATCCAAGGCCAAAGAGCATATTCCAA
This sequence comes from Solanum medicagineum, assembly GCA_026153255.1. Classification (NCBI taxonomy): domain Eukaryota; kingdom Viridiplantae; phylum Streptophyta; class Magnoliopsida; order Solanales; family Solanaceae; genus Solanum; species Solanum medicagineum. The sequence continues at coordinate 52,830 of JAPFFP010050227.1, forward strand.
AGTTCATCAGTACTACACTAATTAATCTTGATAATTATGAAGATCATGAAAATGTGGACGATGATGATGATGATGAAAATGATGAGGAGTATATGACTTTCCCAAAATTTAAGGAACACAAAGTTAGAAAACAAAATGGTTTTCAAAAATCAGTTGTTATTCAAGCTATAGAACCACCATCAATTAATAAAAGTAATAATACTGACAAAAGAAAAGGGAGAAAAGGACAACGTGGAAGAAAAAAAAATAAAGAATCATGCTCCAGCTCCTGCTCCTACTGGCGGTGGTGGTGATGGTGGAACAAATATTAATGTGGTAAAAGTTGAAGTTACTATCACGACCCAAGTCTAGGGCCTAGACGTGATATGGCGAATGGGAACCCGAAGGGACCCCAAACAAGTCTCTTAGTATATCATTCACAAATCCTTGGTTGCGGAAGCAAATAACATCAACAAGTGAAATGATTAAAAAAGGGAAGCGGGACTAAGGGAAGTCTTTGATAATCACAAAAGCATATAAGAGTCAAGCTCATACCATAAGTACATCACAGTATCCAACAACACATCTAACTTGGAATGGAGCGGGGGCCAAGACACTTCCCAGGCTCACCCTCATAATAATAAGTTTCAACATAAGAAGGAGTCTCAACATAACATGAAATAAGTACATATTATCCTTAGAATTGAGGACTCGCCAAAGCTTTCTCCGAGAACTGAACAAGCCAGGTGAATGAGAATGGCCAAAAGGAGCTACGGTTCCTACATGGTGATATCATGTAGGCATAGAGTATGCATTAGTACATTTGAATATTACTAAGTATGGGGGGTGCAATGCAACAAAGACATAAGCCAATATATATTCAAAATGCATAATCATAAGTGATAGATGTATAACCTAAACATGGCATGCATGAGCAATGCTTGTAGTAGAACATGCTTGTAAAATATTCAACTTGCATTATATATTAGACCTGTGTGGGAGGAGACCTTAACCGACATAGACCAAGTAAGCTAGTACTTGGAATACAAGGCATGTCACCCCCTCAACAAGGTAATCTACGCATGTCACCCCCTCGACAAGGTGACGTCTACTTGCCATGGTAAACCATACAATGAATAATCTGAGGCATGTCACCCCCTCATCAAGGTGTGGTATAGCTAGATAGATCCACTAGTATAGCAAGGGAAACAATCATAATCTATGGTAGCACATAGTTTAGAGACTAAATATTTTATATAAGGACCCCTTGAGTCGAGCCCCCATCTTAAGCCTTAATTGGTGCTAAGTCAAATCCCACAGAAAACTTGAAATGATCATAACTTTATTAACTTGTAAGAGACATGATAACAAGACAAGAGTAGCTCTTAAACATGCTTGACCTCTAGTATTGAGCCTAACTTGAACATGAGAGTAGATCAGAATCATACATGAACCCTTGCTTTAACATGAATGGCTCACAAGAGGTAAAATCTTGAAATAGGGCTAAAC
>JAPFFP010050228.1:0-31265 GCA_026153255.1 Solanum medicagineum
TTTCTCACTCAAAGTGCATTAAAAATTAGGGACTATGCAAGCATTCTCACTCTCACAAATGAAATTCATGAAAAAAGACTAACACCATAGGCTTGCCTTTATACTCAATTCCGTACTGATGACAAAGTGAATTCGGATCACTTTAGGACTTAATGGCTTGTAACATAGGCTCATGGGGCTTTGGTATGGCATTTTAGACAAGTAGTGACTAAAAGCTATCCTTCAACTATGTTTTGCAACACTCTTACCTCCATAACTCGATCATTTTCATTACTTCCACCCTTATTCTTCTTTTTCAAGCTTTTACCGGATGTTTTCTTTCTCTTTTCAGTTGTGCCTCATTCTTAAACTCATTTTTGCTATTTTTTTCAATCCAAGACAACTTTTCTTTTCTTTTCTTTCACCTAGCACATGACTTCCTCATTTCTTTCTTTCTTTCCTAACTAACCACCTCATTTTCATTACTTTACCACAATAAGGGCCACCCTCTACTTAGGCTTTTTGCCTGAGGTAAAGCACACAATATCTATTTCCTAAACCAGGGCAACTATCCGTAACCACCCTCAACTTAGGCTTTTAGCCTTAATGAAGTTCACATGTTCAAGGATAGACAAGGGCCAATATCAAGATATTTCATAAAACAAGGCTAGGCTAGCTAGGTGTTAAGAAAGAATAGGTACCTGAAAAGCTCAAACATTTGGAACAGGGATTAAACTATCACATTTGGTAGGTTATTTAGGCAAAAGTGGACTTTACTGACAGAACAATGGCCTAAGATCCTTTCCCAATTCAACCAAATCACTAGTCTAATCTTAGAGTAATAGGGCAAGTTCTGAGTCCATACATAATACATGAATGCGTCAAAATAAGCTCACACACACATGGCATCGCATACAGAATCAAGTATAGATTCACATTTCATGTTTCAAGCATCAACCTGCCTTCTCATTATCAGAACAAAAATTGCCAGATAATCACATGCATGATTGCCCTAATAACCAACAATCTCAAAAATTTTGAGGGTACCGAATTTTTAAAACATATAAAAAGCATTTAAAGATTATATATATATGCCAAAAGATCATAACAACTATATATTTACAAATTATCTACATTACCTAAATATGACAGTTCAACATAAATTAAAACATCCACAAGGAAAAAGAAGCATGACAAGAAAACCTTGGGATCGAAAATAGGGGATGTTATGGACTTGAGGTTACTCATACTTCACCCTAATCCATAACTTCCCACACCCTACCAAAAAAGGGTACTTTGTCCTCAAAGTAAATCATCAAGAAGACAAATAAGGGGCATACCTTGGCTTGCCTCCTGCACCTGATTTATTGTCGCGGCATGATGAGATACTTTTTGTACTCATGCTTCTTCAAGGACCCACTCTTCCACTATCTTTATTTCTTCCATATTACCCAGGTACAGTTTGACCCTTTGGCCATTGACCTTGAAGATTTTACCATCCCTGCTTTCTAACTCGATGGCTCTATGACTAAAAACGCATACTACGCTGAAAGGTCCCATCTTCTTGGATCTGAGTTTCCTGGGAAACCACTTTAATTTAGAGTTGTAAAGCAACACTATATCTCCTAGAGCAAATTGGCAGTTCTCAATTCTGCGATCATGCTGAATTTTCATTCTTTGCTTGTTCAAGGCAGACTCTCATATGCTCGCATCCTAAACTCATCAAGAAGAATCCTCTCTTTGCGTTGTCCCAACACCACCCCTAATGCAACCCCACTTATATCACTCACTAGTTCAAAGGGTTTTAACCAATCTGGAGCCACAATAATAGGTGCCGAGGTCAACTTTCTCTTCAACTCTTCGAAGGCGTGCATGCATGCATCATCGAACACAAAATTTGGCATCTTTCACCAATAGCTTGCACATGGGTTGCTAGATATTAGAAAAATCCTTTATGAAGTGATGGTAGAATCCTGCATGGCCCAAGAAACTTCAGATACCTTTCACAAAAATCAGTGGTGGTAGTTTCTCGATAACCTCAATTATTGCTTTGTCAACCTCAATTCTCTTGCCTGAATTGTTATGACCAAGAATAATGCCTTCCTTGACCATAAAGTAACATTTCACCAAATTCAACACCAGGTGACTATCAATACATCTTTGCAATACATCAAGCAAGTTTAACATGCATTCTTCGAAAGATTGACCAATCTCACTAAAATCATCTATGAGCACCTCAATAGTGCTTTCAACCATGTCTAAGAAAATAGACATCATACATCTCTGAAATGTTGTTGGAGCGTTACAAAACCCTAATGACATTCTCTTAAATGCAAAGGTACCATATGGGCATGTAAAAGTGGTCTTCTCTTGATCTTCAGGTGCAATGAATATTTGATTATATGTCACGACCCAAGCCTAGGGCTTAGATGTGACCGATGAATGGGGAACCTGGAGGAACCCCAAACAAGCCTCATATCATATCATTACACATCCTTGGTCGCGGAAGCAATATAAAACAATCATCAAGAGAAAATAAAGTGGGACAATCAGGGCTAAGGGAAAGCACTTTCATATCATAGACATCAAGAACTATAGAGTCAAGGCTCTTAGCGTAGATACATTACGTGTCCAACAAACACCTCTAATACATAGATAAGAGCGGGGCCAAGATAGAGTAACCGACTCACCCTCATAGTCAAAATAAATAATAAAGAAGAATGTCTCAATACATAATAAGAGCAACATAGACTAAGGTCCCTGAAGTGGAGGATTCACCAACTAGTTTGAGTAGTATCGAACTAGCCACGTGGAGAAGGAGGATGATCAACTTGGGCACCAGTTCCTACATGGTAACAGCATGTAGGCATAGAGTACGCGCTAGTACGTTTGAATGTACTATGTATGTAGGATGCAATGCAACAAGAATTAGGCATCATAATCAAAATGCATAACAATAGAAAATAGGCATAATATAACAATATGACATGTATGATCAATGCTTGAAGTAAAACATGTTTGTAAATCATGCTCATATAGGATATTATATGTGTAGATGAGACCAAGCTAGATTTCCAATGGACAAACCCCTTTGTAGGTTAGTGATGATAGCACCCATCACCCTATTGTGTAAGGTACAAACTCCTCAATCAAGATTAGTGATGATAGAACCCATCACCCTAGTGTGGGAGATACAAACCCCTCATTAAAGTTAGTGATGATAGCACCCATCACCCTACTATGTGAGGTACAAACCCCTCATCAAGGTTAGTGATGATAGCACCCATCACCCTAGTGTGTGAGGTACATACCCCTCATCAAGGTTAGCGATGATAGCACCCATCACCCTAGTGGTTTAGATATTAACCCCTCAAGTAGGTTACCCGGATCGGGCATGGTCTAATGCAACACTTTATATAAAATGTATCATATACATAAGCTTATTACACAATCATATAATGAATCTATCATATCTCATGCTGTGGACCTTCAACTCCTCAAGAAACCATATACGAACATTTTATTAAATACTTAGAGGGTATGTAATGCTAGTATAAAACCATGCAATATAGAGATGAAATCATGCAAGAAAATCCATTCTAAAACCATCAATCAACACCTTGTAACACCCTCAAGCAATATACATACATCAAACACCTTCTCAAATCTTACAATAGATCAAAGATTTTTAGCTCAAAAAAATATAGCAAAACAGTCACAATTTCACATAGCTTTGACATAATGTGCAGTGTTTCTTAGTCATCAAGACCCATTTGTAAATCAACTTTAAACCATGCAATTTGAGTAAAAAGAGGATTGGGTATTATCGGTGAAAGGAACTCATGAAAGAAACTCACATACCTTAGCTTGGAGATGAACTTGGTGAAGATTGGAAATGGAGACTTAAAGCTTGAAGAAGAACCTTAAGGAAAACCTTGATGAGGGTTTGGGACATGAATGTGGTAGTGAAAATATGGCTAAGTGCTTTAGTAAGTATTGGAGAATGTTTAGGATGATATGAGGGTGAAATAAGGCTATGTATACGTAAAAACAAGGTTCAGAACACTTAGGCCCAAAACCCAAAAGCCTTGGACCGAGATAGAAATCACTAGCAACAAAATGCACAGGTCCGCGTCTGGTTTGCGAGGCGAACTTATCACGAAGGACAAATTACGCTGGTCCGTGACAGCTGCATGTCACGACCCTATCACGAATCAGTTATGGAAATCAAAATTTTAGAAAACGAAAATTGTGATTTGATTGCTCTAAAATCGAAGTTAGACCCTTCTCCCCCTAATTTTGACCCCCTAAATAGGAATATGAAATCGGATTTTCGATATCGCGCATGAAGTTTGAAATATATGGAATTTAAAGTTCCAACAATTCTAAGGCACATTTTCGGGCACTTGTGGGGTTGTTTCAGTATCTCCCCCTTGGGAACATTCGTCCTCGATTTTAAAAAAGAGTACAAGACAAGAGTAATCATGAACAAATTAGCCCCAACAAGAATGCAACATTACATTTAAATACCATTTTCAAAGCCTCAACATAAGTGTAAAATCATCATAAATTTGTCAACTTAATCATGAATGCATATGAATGATATAGGGACTAAAACATAAGACATGAAATCACAAAAAGGAGTTGACATGTTATCATAAGCTTGAATAAAATGAAAAAGATATGGGTATTGCTTCTCCATGCTCGCACTAGGCCCCAGAGAGACACATAAGAAGAGACGACTCCACCAAAGGGTCTTGACAAATACCACATCAATATTAGTCAACTTCTTCACTCATCTATCAACATCTCGCTGGGACCTTCTCCTAAGTCAATTTATCCTCCACATCACCCACTATCTCACAGGGTTTTATAGCAGTAGAGCCTCCAAACCGAGAAACATGAAGAACCAAACAAATCAAAGTCATATATCCCTAGGCAAATCCCATCCACATTCAACCTTACCCACTTCCTCAATACTCTAAAAGGACTCACACCCATAACTCATTTGTCAACCTTAACAAAACCTATCCCACTTGTTGCCACGAATTACATTCTCTCCCTTGGGAGAAAACCTCAACTCTATCATCTTCTCACCCAAAACTTCCAACTCTAATAAGGCGAAAATCAAGGCCTTGCTTAAACTAGGTCCCTTCAACCAAAGAAGATCTGGAACCATCATGAATACTACACCACCATGCTCAGCTTCTTCCAACCTAACCCCCAACCTAGCCAGCTGATGGACCTCTTTGGTTACCTCCTAGTCACCATTATCCACATATGCTAGACTACTCATACGCACCCCACTTAGAGCTTCAACCACAACCTTAGCCTCAATGGGGAGAATTAAATGCACACTCATATTATAATCCTTAAGGAGTTCTAACCACCTTCTTGTTATAGTCAATTCACACCTATCATGTAAAGCAAGCAACCTCTCATTCTCCAAGACTTGCATCACTACCCCCAAATGGTTCACAAGCTATAAATAAATCAGTACTTCATTATTAGAGACCACCACAAACATGCCGAGGCAGGGTTTTAAGACCTAATTCATGAAACCCAATAGCCATAACCGGTGCACAAGCCCACCAAAAAACTCCACCAATATTTAGAATGCTCATTCTTAGTATGAAAAGACACTTAGCGATACCATCTACCATTATCCTCACTTGAGAACAAAACCCGAACCTCAAATCATCCTTAGAAAAGTGAGTAACCCATTGTAGTTGACCAAATAGATCAACCATTCTTAATTGTCACATCACAATCTTACGAGTTCTACACTCATCGAAAGCATTCTATGCAAGTAGCCAAATCACCCCAACATCTCCAACACGCCTAACTAATTATAACCAAGATCACAAGACAAGACTCTATTTAATGATAACATAGGCAACCCTCATAGACACCTTCTAGCAACGATAGACTCGCGCAACCATCCGGGACACACACATGAATCCTACAAGCACAAAGGAATCACACAAGAGATAGCAACTCCTGGACTTATCAAATCACCCTACTTAAAATATCGGTCAGTAAATTGGACTTACATAGGGTCAACTAAGTCACAAAAGAAGTAATAGAAGAGAACCTACTCACAAGATCCGATAATAGCCTGCTAAACCCAAGAAGCTCCTAATACCCAAAGAAGTCAAGGTATAGGCTAATCTTTAATCGCCTTCGTCTTACTAAGGTTCACCTTAATACCATCACCCGGCATCACACCACCTAGGAAGGCAACCTCTTACAACCAAAATCCCCATTTCTCCTATCTAGCACCAAACATTCTTCCTTAAACTTTGTAGTAGTACTCAAAAAAGTCTCACATGCACTACCTCATTAGGGAACACAAACTAGCATATCATCACCCAAACCACCATAAGCCTATTAGAGTAAGGGCTAAAAGATCTTATTCGTGGCACCTAGAGGCATAGTTGGTGCACTAGTCTAACCAAAGGACACAACCGCAAATTCGAAATATTGGAAAGGGACATTCAAAGCCTCATCTACCACCACCAACAATTCTATAAACAAAATCACTTAAGTTCAACACCTCCAATTCTCACAAGATGATAAATGCTACCCCTTAGAGATAAATTTTACATTATGACAAGAAATTGACCTACCTCCCTTGCTACCACTTGACAACCTCCCACTCAAAGATGGGGTCATTAGGCATTAGGACCTAACTCTATGTGTCCTATCACCCATGAGGGCACAACATGCATACAACCATTCTGTCCCCAGTATAATATCAAGAACCACCATACCAACACCAACAAGCCACCAAGCAAGACCTAATGCAATATGAACTCAGATAACACCTATGAACCATCTAGCAACAATATGCGCAACAAGAGGATAAACACCAAAGGCCCACACCTCAACTTGGGCACACAAGAAGCCCCACTAGCAACCAAAAGAATACAGAAGAAATAGTGGCACACTGGGCCTAACAATTCACGCACAAGAAAGCCAAGGAAACTTCAACTTACCGGTAGTAGCATTAGGCACTTCATCCCCTTCTTGGGCCACTTGAACAAAATGACCATCTTTACCCTCGTTTCGAGCATAAAGGAAACCCAGAATTTTGTGGCCCATTTTCTCACATCCAAAGCATGCACCTGTATTCCTCCAATATGCACCACTATGTTTCCTCTTGCACTTTCGGCATTTAGGCCGTTCCACCCCCTCATCTCCTCTTTCACCCATTTTACGCTTTTGAGGACACTCCTTTATCATATGACCTATCTCCCCACAACCATAGCAAGCATTAGTACATTTCAAGCATGGGCCATGGTGGCCTCAACCATATTTTGGGCACCTAACATGAGGCGTCATACAACCTCCACTTCTACATTTGAGACTTTGGAACTTACCCATATTACGAGCCCTCTGGCGTCACTACCTCTCCTCTCACCACTAGAAGACTCGGGAGAACCCACATATTGATCGAGGTGAGTTGCCAATTTTGTCGTTGCTTTGGCCACTTCCTATAGAACATTACAAATCTCTGTGTTCCTCATAGCACCGTCCTAAGTAACTTAAGACATATCCTGAAATGTAGCGATTAAGGGTTAGCAATGAGCCCTAGGGGACCTAACTCTATCGCACGACAGGGATCATGAAGAAGTGAAATATTTCCTAAAATTCCTCATAGCCTCCTACTCATAGTTGTGGTGCACAACGCAACCATGAATAAGACTCTAATATACGCGGTGTGTTGGACTCTGAGGATCTATCAACCTAGTGCTCTGACACCATCTTTGTCACGACATAGACCCAGGGCCTTGATGTGACCGGCAAATGAGGAACCTGGAGGAACCCCAAACAAGCCTCATATCATATCATTACATATCCTTAGTTGCGGAAGCATTATAAAGCAAGCATCAACAAATAATAAAGCGGGACAATCGGGGCTAAGGGAAAGCATTTAATACCATACACATCAAGAACAATAGAGTTAAGGCACTTATGACATGTCCAACAAACACCTCTAATACATAGATAAGAGTGAGGCCCAAGATAGAGTAACCGACTCACCCTCATAGTCAAAATAGATAGTAAAGAAGAATTTCTCAATACATAATAAGAGCAACATAGACTAAGGTGCCCGAAGTGGAGCACTCACCAACAAGCTTGAGTTATATCGAACTAGCCACGTGGAGGAGGAGGATGATCAACTTGGACACCGGTTCCTACATGGTGACATCATGTAAGCATATAGTATGTGTTAGCACGTTTGGATATACTATGTAGGATGCAATACAACAAGAATTAGGCATCATAATCAAAATGCATAACAGTAGAGAATAGACATAATACAACAACATGGCATGTATGATTAATGCTTGAAGTAAAACATATTTGTAAATCAAGCTTACATAGGATATCATATGTGTAAAAGAGACTAAGCTAGATTTTCAAAGGAAAAACCCTTGGTAGGTTAGTGATGATAGCACCTATCACCCTAGTGTGTCAGATACAAACCCCTCGTTAAGGTTAGTGATGATAGCACCCATCACTCTAGTGTGTGAGGTACAAAGCCCTAATCAAGTTAAGTGATGATAGCATCCATCACTGTAGTGTGTGAGGTACAAACCCTTCATAAAGGTTAGTGATGATAGCACCTATCACCGTAGTGGTTGAGATATTAACCCATCAACTAGGTTACCCAGACCGGGCATGGCCTAATGCAATATTTTATATAGAATATATCATATACATAAACTCCTTGCATCATCATATAGTTAATCATATAATATCTCATGCTTTCGACCTTCAACTCCTCAAGAAACCACATCCGGACATTTTATCAAACACTTAGAGGGTGTGTGATGCTAGTATAAAACCATGAAATATAGAAATGAAATCATGCAAGAAAATCAATTGTAAAACCATCAATCAAAACGTTGTAACTCCTTCAAGCAATATACATTAAAACCCCTTCACAAATCTTACAAAAGATCAATGATTTTTAGCTCAAAATATAGCAAAACAGTCACAAGTTCACATAGTTTTAACATAGTGTGCAATGAATTTCATAATAATCAAGACTCATTTGTAAATAAACTTTAAACCATGCAATTTGAGTAAAAGGAGGCTTGGGTATAATGGGTGAAAGGAACCCATAAAAGAAGCTGACATGCCAAAGCTTGGAGATGAACTTGGTGAAGATTGGAGATGGAGACTTGAAGTTGAAGAAGAACCTTGAAGGGAAACCTTAGCTTAGGATGAGGGTTTAGGACATGAATTCGGGAGTGAAAATATGGCTAAGTGTTTTAGTGAGTATTGGGGAATGTTTAGGATGATATGAGAGTGAAATAAGGATAAGCACAGGTAAAAACACGATTGGGAACACTTAGGCCCAAAACCCAAAAGACTTGGACCGAGATAGAAATCACTGGCAATAAAATACACAAGTCCACGCCTGGTCCATGACACGGACCTTTCTCGAAGGACAAATTTACACTGGTCCACAACAGCTGTGCGTCGCGGCCCTATCGCAGATCGATTTTGGAAATCAGAATTTTAGAAGATTGAAATAGTGATTCGATTGCTCTAAAATCAGGGTTAGACTCTTTTTTCCATAATTATTACCCCCTGAACAAGAATATGAAGTTAGATTTTTTGTATCATGCTTTGAGATAAATGAAATTTAAAATTTCAAGCATTTTGAGGCACATTTTTGAGCACTTTTTGGGGTCGTTTCATTATACCCAGAATATCCATCAAGGAAATAGTACCGACCATCCTCTATAAGTCTATCAAGCATTTGATCCATGAATTGCATGGGGAAATGATCTTTCTCTGTGGAAGCATTCAACCTTTTGTATTCTATGCACACTCTTCATCCGATGACTGGTCACATGAGAATCAACTCATTTTTCTCATTTGGTACCATGGTGATACCCCTTTTCTTTTGGACAGATTGCACAGGGCTCACCCACTCACTATCCGCTATAGGATAGATTACCCTTGCATCTAACCACTTGATGATTTTTTTGAACCACTTCTTGGATCGGAGGATTTAACTGTCTCTGATGTTCGATACTCGATTTATAATCCTTGACTAGTTGAATCTTATGAGTGTATATCCTTGGAGATATGCCAATGATATCTGCAATTGTCCACCCAATAGCCTTTTTGAATTGTTTAGGAACTGAGACAAGTGCCTCGACTTGTACTTTGCTTAAATCAGCTGCAATCATGACTGGTAGAGTACTGTTTTCTCCCAAGTATGCATATTTCAGATGTGCTGGTAATGCCTTCAAGTCTAACTTAAGTGGGACCTCTACGGAAGGCTTCGTAGGTAGAGTTTCCCTGTTGCTCAAATCTAACTCCAACTTGGCTTGTTATCTAGGCCCAAATGATACTCCGAGAGCATTTATTGTTTCCTCATAATCAAGAATGCTTTCACCGTCAAAATTCATCAACACAGATGCCAAAGGTTCGACTCCTAGTCTTAACTCAACCGGGACCTCCATTTCATCGTCATCACCCATTTCAATCATTCAGACCACCTAAAACTCACAATTCTTTCTATCTTGCTGGCAAACATGAAACACAACTGCCTCTTCACCAAATCGAAAAGTAAGCAACCCCTTTTCCATATCAACCAATATGCGACCTGTGGCTAAGAAAAGCCTACCCAAGATGACAGAAACTGCAGAATCAACCTCGCGGCCAAGTATAAAAGAATCTGTGGGAAATATAAATTTATCTACCTTGACCAGCACATAATAAAGTATTCACATAGTCTTCTTGATTATTCTGTCCGCCATTAGCAACTGCATCTTTGTAGGGACAGGAGTACTAAAACCGAGACTTCTGAATATGGCAAGAGGCATCTAATTGATGTTGGCTCCCAAATCACATAGTGTTCTGGAAAATTCAAGTTCTCCGATAGTGCATGCTATGGTGAAGGCACCTGGGTCTTCATGTTCTTGCACCAGAGACTTTGTGGTGATGGCACAACAGTGTTGACAATTTTGGGAGATATCTTGGCTAAATGTTTGCTTCTTCTTGACTAGTTCTTTCATCCATCTAGCATGCCCAGGCATCCTCTCAAGATCTTTAATCAAAGGGATATCCACTAACAAGTTCTTAATCATTGTCGAAAATTGCTCGAAGTTACTTTCCTCTTTTCTCCTCCCAACCCTTTGGGTAAAAGGCAGACGAGGCCTTGGAAAGGTTTTATATTTCTTTGGTTTCTCCCTCGTATTGTGGGATTTCGTCTCTTCACTGACATTTTCCTTGCAACTTTCATCCATAACATCTGGCACTAGTGGATCGGTGGTGTTTTTGCCACTCCAAGTCATGCCCGTCGTGCAACGCCCATCATTCTTTGGATTTTGAATCAGATTTCTTGGTAAGGTGCCCTTTTGGTCTTGGTTCAATTGTGAAGAAACTTGCCCAAATTATTATTCCAATTGTTTAATAGCCACGGAGTGAGACTCTATCTTTTGGTTTATGCTTGAAATGTTCGACCTTATTCCTTTCAAGGTCTTATGTTGATGGTCGACTCCTTTCAACAACTTGTTAAACATCTCTTCAAGCCTCGAAGTACTTGGCATGGCATCACGGTTGTGGGGGCACATAAGGACCATTGCTATAGCCATCTCTTCAACCTCATTCAGCCTCTGGCACTCTATCTCTATCATAGTAACCACCTCAGTTGTCTCTATAAGCACCATCACGGTTGTAGTTCTAACCTTGATTCCTGGAACCTTGCCTCCAATAATCCGAATTGGACCCTTGCGGGTTATTCTGGAAACCTCAGCTTGGTTTCTCATGAAACAAGCATCTTCATCAAAGAATAGATCTTCATACAAGTGTTCTCGTTGAAGTCCCTATGTTGTGGCCTATCATCCCTCGATGGTGGATTTTCTTCTCTTCCCATATCATCATTCATATTCATTTCATCCTCAACCCCGATATTCTCATTCACCTGAGCCATTCTTTTAAAGAGTCGATGGATCTTCAAATTGATCGCAACTAAGGGATTGCCTTGGATCCTTGTGTTGGGCATGCAACCTAGTACACTCTACAAATAAAATCAAACAAAAAAAACAAAAACAAAAGTAAAATACAAGAGAATCTAAAAATAAATACTTCAACTAACTAGTAGTGAACTCAAGTCAAGAACCTAGTCGTATTCCTCGGCAATGGCGCCATAATATTTGACTGATGCTCATGCTCTAATAAGAAAGCAGATGCTATTAGCAATTAACCTAACTGAAGGTTAGGGTCGAATCCACAGGGAATATGAGGCCTGACTATATAGATCCACTACTAATCATTTCTATCATCATTTACTACAACGTCTAAATGAAAGGGGGGGGGGGTTATTTGCAATTCAAAACAAAAATAAAAACTAGAGTAACTATGCGGGAAGACACTAAAATTTAGGGACAACTTGGGAGTGGTGTTCCCCATGAGTCGTTGACTCAATTACTTTAGATAAAACAACTCTAATTGAGAATTTGCATGCAGGATGGTAACTTAGGTTCTTCCAGCCCCCTTGTGAAGGTGAAGGTCGAATTTCACCATGGCGCGTGGTCGGCAACCATGGTGTGCCAACTAACCGTTACCCATTGTCCCGGTCAACCTTCCCTTGGTCAGTTTTGGTTGATTAGATGAGAACACATTAATCAAATCATATCATTTACTTTCCTCTTCCTATTTGTCACTACCTTGGTGGGGATCATGATAGTAGGCGGGGTTTGGTGTTGGCCACCACCAAACAACAATCTAAATGAAGGGAAATAAACAATATATGTAAATCCCCAATCAAAGACATGCACAACGTCTAGGTCATTTCAAGTCAACTGCTCATGGTTCCCACAACCCCAAGTTGTGGGTGCTTAGCTACTCATGGCTAAGCAAAATCTACAACAATGCAAATAGAGAGCATAGTTGAGAGTTCACCCAAAGCAATGAAGAAAAAGAACACCACAAGTTGCAAATCACAAGCTTGGATTAATGGAACATGAGTACAATCTGAGTTTTGCAATCTCCAAAAGTGGGTTTTCAAATCAAAAAGGAGAATCTACACTAAACCCTAGAAAAACACAAAGAATATTCAAGGGAGAATATTCAAAGTGTTCCCTACAATATTCAATATATCAATTTCCTCCTAGGAAAAACCTATCATAAAGTATTTATAGTATTTACAATTTAACCCTGAAAAATTAAATAGAAAAGATAGCTGGCATCAAGTACGTCCCACAGGTATGACTCGTAGGGTGACCTACGAGTCGTAATCGAGGTCTCAAATCATGCACTTTGCATTTCAGACTTGACTGTTATGACCCACTGGTACAAGTCGTTGCTTAGGCTATGACTTGCATGCTCCTCATATAGTCTAGGCCTTCAATTTTTGGTCCAAACTTTTTGCTCTCTATTTCTTGCTACGAACCCACCCATACGAGTTATAGTAAGACTACGCCTTGTAGAGTGGCCTGGTAGGGCTGACCTCCACTTAACAGATTTTTGATTTTTGCTCACTGTTCCTTGCTACGAGATCACGGTACGACACGTAGCTTGGGCCACGACTTGTAGAAAGGATTGTATGTCCTACAATTCAGGAAAATCTTCAATTTTCTCCCAAAATCATGCCTACCTATCTTTTCTGCAACAACAACACAAAAAATCATAAAATCATAAAATGTTACAGTAAGAACTCACAAAATTCCTTGTTTTAGGCATCAAAGGTGCTATATTTTGATAGCACATCAATAACTACCCCAAATTTTGATCCTGAGATTTTCTTCCTTGTGTTCTTTTTTCTTGTGGATATTTGATTTCTGTTAAACTGGCACGTTTATGATGTTTAGATAATATGTGTAGCATATAATACTAATACTTATGGCATATAACATGTTTTTATATTTTTTTTGAAAATTGGTAACCACCAAAATTTTTTGATTAGTAGTTACATGGCAACAATGCATGTTTGGGTGTTTGGCAATAGTTGTTCTGATAAGTGAGGGTAATTGAGACATGAATCATGATCTATGAGTTGCTTATTGATAATGTATTGCAATACCATATGAGTGTGAGCTTATTTAGATAGATTCATGCAATTTTGTGTTAATTCGGAACTTGCCTTGTTACTTTAAGTTAGATTGTAGATTAAATGAATTAGGAAGAGATCTCAGGCCTTTGTTCTTTAATTAGCCCACTTTAGCTTAAAATAACCAACCAAATATTGTTTTATCCTTTGATCCAAATATTTGAGCCTTACATGAACCAATTCTTTCTAAAACACCTAATTATCCTAACCTTGTCTAGCGATAAACCTTGAGATTGGCCCAGGTCTATACTTGGGCATTGTGAACCTTGATTGAGTTAAAAAGCCTAAGTTGAGTGTGGCTATAAGAAGTGGCCCTAATTTGGGGAGTAGATATTGTGTACTTCAATGTAGGCTAAAAGCCTAAGCTGAGGGTGGCCGATGTAGGGGTAAAATCACAAAAATAAGGTGGTGAGTTGGGAATGAGGAGAAAAGGAAGAAAATCATGTACCAGGTGCAAGAAAAAGAAAAAAATGCCTTAGATTTAGGTAAAAGCAAAATGAAGTGTAAAAATGAGGCAAAAGCTGAAAAATAAGAAAAAAATACCTGAAAAAACTTGGATATGAAAAAAGGGAGAATAAGATAAAAATATTTGATGCGGTAAGGTGAAAAAAGAAAAAACGTAGTTCAAGGATGGCTTTTAGTCACTATTTTTCCAAAATGTCATACCAAAGCCCCCTGAGCCTACGTCACAAGCCTAGAAAGTCCTAAAGTGATTTTGCTACAGTTGGTTGAAAATCTGAGTCATGTGTTATGGGCAAGCCTATGATATTAGTCATTATGCATGAACATCTTTTGTCAGAGTGAGCGTGTTTGCACAGTCCCAAGCTAAATTTGAAATCACCATTGAATGTGAAAAATGAGACTTCTTTCTATGAGTGTACTTGCATTGCACTGTTAGCATTTGACTTGTTCAGTGATTGTGGACTGTTGATATTCCCTTGCTTGTCATAGTTGTGTTTTCAAATGCACTAATTTGTTTTGGTTTGCTAAATAGCTGTTTGATCTTGTTTTGAAAAGTTAGTGTGGGTATATGAGTTTGAATAATATGTGATATACGCCAATGGGTTGAGGTCTGTGTGTTATTATACTGAGTCGTCGCTTGAGGACAAACAATAATTTTTAGTTGAGGGTGTTGATAAGTTGTCAAAGTACAACACATTTGACGCTTAAAACAAAGAATTTTGTGTGTTCTCAATGCGACATTTATGGTTTTCATGTGTTTTTGGTGTTTATTTTGCAGGAAAGCAGGTTGGCATGATTTTTGTGGCAAATTGAAGACTTTTCTAGTTTTTGAGGGTTTACGAGGCCCTATATGAGTCTTAGAGCCTTATACAAGTCGTACAGTGGATTTCGTGGAGATTTCCAATAAAGTTTGAAGATTTGAAGTTCCGCTAGACGAGACCTCTTACGAGTCGTAGATCATCGTATGGACTCATATAGAGTGGCTTCGTGAAGAATTCCAGTGAGATCTACTAAAGGACAAATTTATGAAGGTGGAGTCCACGAGAGGGCAATACAAGTTATAAAGCTTTCTATGACTTGTAAAGTGGATTTGTACCGGTGAAGTCTAAGATCTCAAGAGCTGAACACGAGACCCCGATTACGACATGTAAACCCAGTTATGAGTCATAAAGGCCTGTCATATAAAGTCACCAATCTTTTTCTCTAATTTTTTAGGACTTGTTTAAATATTATATATAGTACTTTTTAGGTCATTATTCAGAGAACACAGTAGATAAGATGTCATAAGAGTACTTTTTAGGGTTTTATACTTGGAGACAAAATATTGGAGAGGAGAATACACTTGTGGATTCCGTGTATCTTTCAATCTTGTGATTCACAATACAAATTGGGTTTTCTTATTCTTCAATCCATTTGGGTAAGTGAATTATGTTTTCCTAATTCATGATTTCTCCATCTACCCATAGCATGAGTAGCAAAACTCACGACCTGGGGTTGTGGGAACCATGTACATCTAACCCAATAAACCTGGATTATTTGCAATTCTTGGAATGGATATTTACATGTATTAATCAATTCTCTTAGTTTGCATGTTTTCTAGTGATGGCCAATATTAGAACTTTCCTAGTGTTATCTTCCAAATCCAGGTGGTAATGAATAGGAAAAGAGATTAGTTAACTGGATTCGATGATGTGCTCTCGTCTAATCAACTGAACTAGACTAAGGGGAGGTTGACTGGGACTATGGGTAATGGTTAGTACTGCATATTATGGAGATGGACCAAGTCATATAGTGAAATTTACCTCTCACATTTGACCAAAGGACTTAGTGAAGTTAAATTGATGCTATACCCTAGTCAAGAATTGGGTTATCCGGGGATATTTAGTTGGTGAATCATAGGGAACACAATTCCCAAGTTGCTCTCCATTATTGATTTTCTTTTATTTTAGTTAGTTTAGTTTAATTTCTTATCAATCATTGCACCCCACCCCCATGTGGAATTGAGTTAGTTAATACTTGAATTGCTTATTAGTGAATTTATTTGGAAAGTCTCTGTATTCTCTGTGGGATTCGACCCTAACCTTGGTTAGGTTTTATATTTGGTAATGACCATTTTATCCTCCAAATAGAGGTGTAACTTAGGTGTGATCAATTGTTCTTCTCCAAGACAAAGGTAGATCATGAGCAACATTTGTGGATTATGTTTCAGCGACTTAGAGAGGAGAGGTTGTTTTGCTAAATTCTCCAGCTTTGGCAAAGTTCGGTGGCGCTCATGGTTCATATTGTGCCTAAAGAGGGTATTCAAGTTGATCCACAAAGATTAAGGCAGTTCAGGGTTGGACTAAACCTACTTCGACTATGGACATTCATAGTTTTGTAGGCCTAGCTGGTTATTACATGTGATTTGTTTAGGGATTTTCTTCTACAACAGCTCTATTGACCAGGCTCACTAAGAGGAATGTTCTATTCCATTGGTTGAATGAGTGTGATGAGAGCTTCCAGAAACTCAAGAAACTTTTGAATACATCTCCTATTTTGACCTTACCAGAGGAGGGTGTTAGCTTTACAGTACATTATGATGCATCTGGAGTTGTCTTGGGTGGAGTCTTGATCAAGAAAGGAAAGGTGATTGCTTATGCTTTTAGACAATTGAAGACTCATGAGAAGAGCTATCCTACCCATGAGTTGGGTTGTTGTGTTTGTGTTGAAGATGTGGACGAACTATCTTTACAGTGTTCATTGTGATATCTTTACTAACCATCGCAGCTTATAATACATTTTCAACCAAAAGCAATTGAATCTGAGACAGAGGAGATAGATTGGGCTTTTGAAGGATTATGATTTGACAATATTGTATCACTCAGGTAAAGCCAATATGGTGGCTCATGCTTTGAGTATAAAGGAGCGTAGTATGGGGAGTTTTGTGGCTATTCAGGTTAAGGAGTGACCCTTGGCTAGGGATGTCTAGTGGTTAGCTAATGGGTTGGTGAGATTGATGAATTCTAAGGATGACGGTGTGATTTCTTGTAGGGAGGCTCGTTCTTCCTTGATAGATCAAATTAGGAACCACCAGTTTGAGGATAAGAGGCTATGTCAGATTCGTGACAAGGTTATTAGAGGGGAGGCTATAGAAGCCAAGCTTGATTCGGAGGGTGTTTTAAGGATCAGGGTAAGGTTTGTATGCTTAAGGTGGATGGTTTGATTAGTTGATCCCTGAAGAGACCCATTGTGCTAGATATTTTATTCATCCGAGGGTAGCGAAGATGTATCATGATTCGAGACAACATTACTGGTGCGGCATGAAGAAGGATATATCAAAGTTTGTTGCTAGATGGTTGACATGTCAGTAGGCCAAGTGTGAGCATTTGAGGCCAAGTAGAGATTTGCAGAGGATGCCCATTCCCAAGTGTAAGTGGGAATGACATGGATGGGTCCATATCTTGGACTCATTTAGATCTTAAATAGTAAAGAAATATTGTCCTCAGTGAGCTATTATGCCTCATATATTCATTAACCTTTGTGTTTTATGCTAGGAATTAGGCTAAAAGTGCATGGAATAGAAATACTTAACAACACAAGGCAAAGGAGCAAAAATTCCAAAAATATGGTCAAAAGCGATGTCTCTAATTCATTCGATGGATTTTCGAATTGCAATTTAGACCTCCTAATATTGCATTGTTCAAAACCCCAACATTTATGACAAAAAGGTAATATGGGTAGAGATTAACAGATCGCCGAACATGATTAGTGACGAACAATAGCGTCGCCAAAATTTCAAAGACTAGAGCCTTAAATGATGCATTAAAGCAGTTAAGTGCACATTCAGTGCATCACCAAAGTGCTCGGTGATGACCTACCTTGACTGTCGAATGGTGCAAAAGTGTGTTAAATTAGGAAAATATGCATGAGTATAAATAGAAATGGTACATTTTCATACACATATTCTGATTATTTTGATATTGAGAGAGAAAGAGAGTACAAAGAACCTTTATGGCGGCTAAGTACAAAGGTTTTACTTTTCAAGCTTTGGGAGGAGAGTTATAGGGATTAAGAGAACAAATTTCAACTGGTTTCCTTGTAATTTCTCTTACCCACATCCATGGTTATTGATATTGGTATATATTTCTTACTTTTAAGCATCTGTAGCTAAAACCCCATTGTTAAGGGGGTGTATTTGATATAGGCACTTGAATTATTAGCTGGGTCTATCATATTTTTAATTCTTTGATGTTAATTTGAGTGAGTTCATTCTTATTGTAATGTATAACTTATAATCTTAAGGTTACAAACTCTGGGTCATCTTTAGATCTTCAAATACTGCATTAATTTGAGTGATTATAGTGGGTAATGAGTGTGATAGCCGAAATCTTTTGGGGATTTAGTTGAATGACATAAAATTGGATTCAACGATCTAAGTAGTAGAGGGTTTACTGATAATTGCTCAATCCAAGCGTGTGTTTGAGTGAATGGCATGTGAAGACATAGCAAGTACATGTAAAACATCATTGTTATCTTAACCAAAGTAGAGGTTACTAGTAATTCTAGCTTACTCACGTATTATTAACTCAAACATTTAAGTATTTAGAGATGGTTAATTACCTCATCTCATATTCACACACCCCTGGCATCTCTCTCTCTCTCTCTTGGTTTTTTAAATCTTATAATTGTTGTTAGTTAGATGCTAGTTTTATATTACTCGCAGCCCCCATGTTAACACTACTATTGCCTAGTTCAACTCAACACTTCATTACTTGAACACTTGTTCCCTTAGGTTTGACCCCGACTCAATAGTTAGGTAAAATATACTAATAAAAATTCTCCACATTCTCCAAAAGTGAGGTGTGCTTGAACATCATAAAAATTGATGTCATTGCTTGGGGAACGGTGTTTGTACTTGTAAGAAGTTTTTGTTTGAACTTAGCTTTGGTAGTTGAACTTTCTTATTGCTTTTATTTTTGTTTCTGTTGGTTTACTTTAGGTGAAACTATGGATGACGCCTGGAGTGTGAATGGTTATAATGTGAGGGATCTCGATGATATCTACAATGTTGATTAGGATCAAGTGGGCAATACAGGAGCGATCAGATTGCCCCCATTAGTTGGAAATATTGTGTTTCATGTCAAAAGCACAATGTTTCAGCAGCTCCAATTGATGGGACTGTTTGGTGGCCTAGCTCATGATGACTCACACAAGCATCTCCTCGGCTTTGTGGATGTTTGTTCACCATTCAGCTTCAAGGGTGTGATACAAGTGGCCATTAGGCTGAGACTCTTTGCTTTTTCTTTATCTAAAGAGGTCGCACGATGCTTGGCTGAATTACCACGTGATTCGGTCACATCTTTGGAAATATTGCAAGATTCATTCCTTGAGAGATTCTTTCCTCCTTCGAATATGGTGAAACTCTGGAGTATTGAGAATTTTAAGAGGATTGAAGGTAAACTACTGCATGAAACATGGTTAAGGTTTTGAAAACTCCTACAATACTATCCAAATTATGGAGTTCTAGACTATCTTCTTTTGCAATACTTCTTCTATATGATTTTGATGCTATGAACAAAGATATAATTGATAAGTTGGTAGCAGGAGGCATCATGAAACAAACGTTTGCTGCTACCTCAAAATTATTAGATAATATGACCAAAATAATTAAAGATTGGTACACCTGAGATGACCTCGTTTCCGATACTCAAAGGGGACCATCAAACAAACAATTGGCCAAATATCAAGAGTGAGATAAAAATATGTCCAAAATATTAACTCAATTAGATCATTTGATAAAAAAATGGGTGGTAGTCAAAAATGTGTGAATGTTGTTGGTGTTGCTGGTGATATATCATTTTATAGTGTACCTTATGATGGTGGTTATAGTGAGAAGGTACACTATATGGGAAATCAAGTCATGGGTGCTCAGATGGCCTTTTCAAGGCTACTCAAGAATCAAGGTTGGAACTTTGTAAATGGTTGGAAAGATAGAAATTGGCCAGATCAATCCGGAAGTTGCCAAGAAAGGGAGATGTGAGAAATCAATATATTCCACCCATGATAAGGTGAAGCCGCCGGTTGATGAAAAGCTTTGCGACTGAATACATGTTGACTAGATTTTTGAACAAAGTGTAGCCTTTGGACAAGGTGTTCAAAGGGATGAAGTCAGATTTTTCACAATTGATCCAAGTTGTACTTCACATTCGGCATTATCATTTAGAAATACAATTTGGAAATATCTCAGCCTATCTTAACCGATGCCCCAAAGGTGCCCTACCTAGTGACACGTTAGCTAATCCAAAAGGTGAAAACTAGTAGTGCATGTCCATTACAACACTTAGTGGCAAGGTTGTTGATCGTGTTGTACCTACACCTAATGTTGAGTTGGGAGGTGAAGTCATACCTTGTCTGAAGGTGGTAAAGAATCAGAAGTGGAAGATTATATTGCATTTGCAAATGAAGATGGTGATGTAGTTGTTTGAGAAGAAAGTCATTCTCTCGGTAATCTTGGGAGTGAAGAAAAAGTTGGGGTGATATAAAAGCATACCCCCCCAAAATTGTAACTCAACATTTGAAAACTCCTCGGGTCAAGGTTGATCCTCTATTTCCTTAGAGACTAAAGAAGAAAGAGGAGGACACCAAGTTCCTGAAATTCCTATCCATGTTCAACACTCTTTCCATAAACACCCCATTGGTAGAAGCTCTTACGGATATGCCAAGGTATGTGAAGATTATGAAGAAATTGATGACCAAGAAGAGAACCTTAGAATGTGAAACAATTGAAGTATTCCCAATTGTGGGCGATTTTGACCAATCACTTGGTGGTAAAGAAAGATGACCCCGGTGCTTTTACGATTCCATGTACCATTGAGGTTTATACGACCTTAGTGCTAGCATAGATATCATGCTCTTAGCCATCTTTGAAGAGTTAGGGTTGGATACCCGTTCACCAACGACTATGAGATTATTTATGGTTGACCGGTCTATCAAAAAGTCTAGTTGGGATTTTGCATGACATGTTGGTGAGGATGGATAATTTATCTTGCCATCTTATTTTGTTGTTTTTGATTGCGAAGTAGATGTTGATGTGCCCATTATCCTCGGTAGACCATTCTTGGCTACTGGGATGGCATTGGTTGATGTTAAAAAAGAGATTTGATGTATCGGGTGGAGGAGGAGGTTGTATTCAATATTTACAAATCTATGAAGCAAGCAAAGGAACTCCAAGTGGTGTCAGTGATTGATCGATCTTGGGTTACATCAAGCGAGAAGGATTATGTCATTCCATTATATTAACTACGATGCTGCTTAGGAGGCCACCTAAGGATGACTGGTAAGTTTTTCTTTTAAGATAATGGGTGTTACCTGTGCAGGCTTGTGAAATAGAGAAATTGAAAATGGATGACAAAAGGGTGACATGATTTGCTAAAATGGCGGATTGCCAAGTTGAAACAGTGGTCACTAGTTTGATTACCTTTTGAGTCCATCGATGACTCTTTAGGTTGCCAAATTAGGTGGTCAAAGTTGCAATTTGGTGGATCGCAAAATTACTTGCACGATGAAAAATTCATCCCCCATTTGGTGCTAAAGAAAAGGTTTGACATCTATAATAAAAAATGGTTTGAACGCATTTGGTGCATCATCAAATGTGTTTGGCGGAGTAATTCGGCATCGCCGAATCTCATGCCTGATCGACCTACTTAAACTCTTTTCAAATTCTTCTGCCTTTCACTCTTCATATTCCCTCTTTTTCACTTTCTAAACAAACTAAGACTCTTGTAGCTTCTTTCTTTACATTTTCTTTGGATTGTGTGGATTTCATCAACAAAAATCTTACTTTGGTATTCTTATTGTTAGTACATCATCATTGAGGTATGTTCTTGGTCCTTTGTTTTTAACTTTTAGATAATTTTGGTTTATAAGGGCTAGAATATGGTTTTTAAAGGTTAAGAATCATAGTATGTTGTTGAAAATCATGTGGGCTATGTGTTATGATGATTGGAGAACCCTATGTCTTGATTGTACTTGTTTTGTTTAGGCAATTGATTCTATTGATGATATATGAAATTGATTGGGTATATGTCATGGGTTTAAGTTAGATTTGATGAATATGTCACGTGAACATTGAACATAGTGGTATTTAGTCCAAATTTGATCATGATGTCTTATTATGTAGCCTTGATTGGGATAATAAACACGAATGCTTGATGTTGTGATTCATAATGCATGCTTGTTGAGTTTGGTTGCTTTTATAAGATGTGCGTGAAGTCTGAAGAACCCCTAAATTTGATGGAGCAACTTGAACTTGCCATATGATATAGTGGGTGACATCTTTCTTACGAGTAAAATTGTTGTTTGATTAAATTCGTAGCCATGGTAAGCATGTTCAGGTAAAAATGAACTTCTGAGCATGTTTTATATTGCATTGGTAGGGTGGTGTGTGAAAATTTCCCTCGTTGTTGTGTCATGTGATTGAATTTGACGTGACGAAATGTTGTCCTCGCCAGTCAATTTCAGCAATGGTCATTTTGGCCACTGAAGTTAACTTGGTGATGAATCAACTTGTCACATACACTCACTTTTTCTACCTGATTGTTGATGCTAAGTTCTTTCACTTTCGGCGATGGAATTTTTCACCACTGAATTAATTCGGCGGATCGCCAAATTGGCACATCCATCGCCAAATATGACAATGATTTGAGGCTTGAATTTTGTTAAAAAAAGGCAACAGTATATTATTCGGCGGCCAAATTAAACAGTTTGCATGACATGGTTCACTAAATCTCATTTTTATTCCTTCTTTCATACAAATGATTCTTACACATATTTGAGCTTGTTATGTAGAGATGGCAAAACAAAAACATATTGCATCTAAAGGCGCTACTCATGAGCCTCCATCTTTGGAGCCGATTCCCAAAAATTAGAGGCCGGACACACTTAAACCAGCTAAAGACAGTGGGGCTTAGAACTAAATTAGAGGAGAAGTGGTTCTCAAAAGATGGGGTCATTGATAGGTACTCTGAGGTGTGGGATACTCTGCAGTTTCATTATTCCCAACGCTTCACCACACCTTGGGATCCTTACATACCAAGTTGGGTTCATGAATTTTTTGAAGCATATGCCAGGGTGATTATGAAGAATAACGGTAGGAAAAAAATAGCCCTCAAAGCTTGTCGATGTTGTGGAAGTGAAAGGTATTCCCATCCCATGTAGCAAGAAGGACATAAATAACTTCTTCGAGTGCACCTTTAGAATCACAAAATGACTTAGCCGACATGGTCGAAAAGAGGACCACGGATGATTTAGGCTTGGTTGGCCCTGATGATTGGTATTCCAACTTTTTTGTGTTTAGAACAAAGAGCTGATAATTGAGAAGAAAAAGATGAATATTCTGGCAAGATTCTGGTTCAGGTTCGCTAGTAGTAACCTTATATTGTCCCAAAATGAGTCCATTCTTTGAAACCCAAAGGCGCATAGGTTGGATACATTATGGGCCACCAAAAATTGAATCTTTGTTCTATTACTGCGCCAGAGATTCTCACAAGATATAAGAAGCTCTAAACCTCCTTACCATTTCCCTGCCCCATAACAACATTGTCCAGATGATCTTGTGTTCCCTTCAACAGCAAGACCAGTGTTGAGATTACTCAATTGGCCTCCATAGGCATCTGATAAATTGTGGAAGAACTCCAAAAGGATCAGGAAGACAAGACAAGGATGTAGCTGCTTAATTCTACACTGATAGTTGATGTTGAGGCCCTTGAGTCTAGAACCACAGAGCCGACACCCTAGGCAGGTATGTCTTCTTCTCCCTCCTTGCCTTGCTTTTCTATTCCAGTTCCTCCCTCTGTTGCGCAGACTAAGCCTTAGGCTAAGGAGAACCAACCCTTGATCACAAAGGCTGGTATTTTGAGTATTGGCCAATTAGCCATAGCGATTGACATTCGTGCCACTCGATTTGAGTCTTTCTTGTCTAAGATGATTGAGAGGTACATAACTGCTGCATTGACCCCACAAGTAGAGGCTAAAAAGAAACAAATGGAGTTGATGAGGCCTAAACACTGAGGATGGATAGGCTGGAGATTATTTTGGAGGACCATGGGAAAGAGCTGAAGGAATTGGCTAAAAAGAGTTAGTGTTGTGGAAAGAAAGATGGTGGTCATGATGGTGAATTAGACATAAAACCCGACATTGAGGAGCTTAAGAAAGAGGTGGAATTTTTAAAGTCCACGAACATTAGTTCTTTCTAGAAATTGTCGGACGTGCCATCTGGGGTTAATATAAATTTGGCTTCCAAGGATACCTTAGGTGTTGATATTTCTAGTGAGGGGAATGAAGAAGTTAATTTACCAGACTCCCCGAATATTAATAAAGACTCATTGGGAGTTAAGAAATACGGAGCATGGCGAGTTGAGGTGATTAGAGGAGGAGATTGTAGTCACTGTGAGTAAAGACTCCCTCCAGGACACTTTTATGCTTGGTACATCCGGTGCAAGTGAGCCAGAGCCTGTGAGGCCACAGATAGACTTATAGAGTGCACCACATGATTTGGGCATAGATGCCCCCATGACCTCATCTTCACCTCCACCACCACCACCATGACAGAATTGATGTGTTTCGAGGATTCTAATTCTCACTTATTTTTGTAATGCATAATTGATATTGTTCTTACACATTAAGGAAAATGTTTTCTTTTAGTTTGGGTGAGCAATTGGAGTCCAATGATGATTGGATGATGAATGACTGTCTTTTATTTTTATTCTGGTGATTTTGATGAGACAGTACTTATTTTAGTTTTTGTTGATGGGAATTTGAGACAATTTTTATTTTTGATTTGTAAATATTCTTTTATTTTGAGTTGTAATGGATAGTACCTTCTTTTAATTTTCTCTTTGTCTTGATAAATAAATTCTTATGAATGCGTGTGAATGATGTCCTTGGAGTTTTGGCAAAGTCGTGTATACATGAAAAGCCATTTCATTTAATCTTGTCTCTATTCCTTAGCAATTCAAGTATCCATAATCCATATCATTGATTTAGATAGTGCCATGGATGAGGAGCATGTACTAACTCATTATTTAGTCTATCTCCTATGAAAGCAATCCATAAATGGATTTGGTGCATCTTCAGTTGACTATGAGAGTATCGAGCTTGGATGTGCGATGATCATAAATTCTGAGTGTGTTACCTAGTCAGTGTTTGGATTTTAATCCATTTTTCCATATGAGTAGAGGAAATTGATGAAAGGCTGGTATGTGATACCTAGAACTTACCTTGTTTGTTTTGAGG
The DNA here is from genome assembly GCA_026153255.1 of Solanum medicagineum. Taxonomy (NCBI): domain Eukaryota; kingdom Viridiplantae; phylum Streptophyta; class Magnoliopsida; order Solanales; family Solanaceae; genus Solanum; species Solanum medicagineum. Next base: position 25,793 of record JAPFFP010050228.1, read on the forward strand.
CATAGTAGGTTGATTCTGGATTAGGAAAGGACCTTAGGCCTTCTTTGGCTTCTTTTTAGTCCATTTTGACCATATAAGCCTCCGTTAACATTGATTTGAATCCCTGGTGACCCTTTTTTATCCTTGATCCTTTCTTTGGCAATCATGTAGCCTTAACATCATTTGGAAAGATAATCCCTTCTTTTCAATTCCCTCCTTGAACTTCAAATAGCAAAAGTAATGGTCAAAGGCCAAAGTTGGGGATGTTGGTAGAAAAGGGGTGTCTCCATTTAAAAGTTCAGGAAAGAAACAAAAATAAAGAAGGAGAGGAGTCCTTGCATGATGCGAAAAAGATAAAGAAGAAAAATGCATGAAAAATGATAAAAGAAAAAGAATATTCTTGAAAAAGAGGATCCTCCAAAATTGTTGAAGAATCGTTGCAAAGGGGACACCTAGATTGAGATCCAAAGTGAAAAGATGACATGTGGAAAGGAAAAAGGAATGTATGAGTGTGTGTGGAGTTCAAGGAGGGATGAGCCACTATCATCCATATACTATCCTACCCATCCTTAAACCTACATTACAACCCAAACAAAGACCTTTGTTATCTTAATCCAGATGAAATTGAGCAAACACCGATGGAGGATAAGGGCAAGCCTATAGGTAGATGCATACATATCATTTCTCATTTGTTAGAGTGAGTGTTGGATAAATGCTTGGAATTAATGTTCTGATCTTGTGTGTGTAGAATCTTCTTTGTTGTGAAGGAAAATGGTGATGTTTTTAGGTAGTGATTAGCAATGGCCTTAGCAAATGAGAGCACAACCCTGTCTTGAGCACTCTTTAGTCACATCTTAAGGCTTCAACATCGCATAAGTGGATTGTGAATGCTTTGAAAATGGATGAATAGGGAGGCATTGTACGTGCTACTACTTATCGTCCTTTTTTCAATCATTAAGCTTCGGAATGGTTGGTATTGGATTTTCTTGAAGGCAAGCAAAATTTTAAGTTGGGGATGTTGATGAGTCCATGTAAGGATCCGGACATTGTACGACCTCATTGGAGCTTGAAAATTTCAGTTATGGAAAGTTTTGGACCAAGGTGACGCTCTGTGGGAGCTCTCACGAGTCGTGTGACCCGCGTGTGGTCACACGGCCTGTGTGAGCCTCCATGAAGTGACCTTGGACTCATGAGGAGTGTTGGCCTTAAACATGGAGATTTAAACTAAGGCCCATCATACATGGACACCTCACAGTCTGTGTGACACCTCACGGACTATGTGGTGGCCTTGGCTTGAAATCCCACAAGTTTTAGAGCCAAGTAGAGTGACACAACCAGTGGTATGGTCCATGTGGAGGGGTACAGTCTATACCCCTCCGTATGGGCTCCAGAGTGAAATTTTTCTACATCTGAAATCACTGACTTGGAACATGGTTTTGAGAAGATTTTTTCTAAGGGAGGTGGTACGGGAAACCATATGGCCCGTGCGGCCTTCCGTGAGAGTGAATTTGTTGAAAAATTCTAAGTATGGGATTACAATTTTAGACCTTTGTTGAGCAAATATATTTCTAAGTGTTGGTTTATGGACAAGTATACAGTCCGTGTGGTGTGTCACAGACAGTTTAGTCCTCCTTGAAGCGACGAAGTTCAATTTTTCAACTTGTTTCATAATGGAATTTACGTAAATACAGTTTATTCTAAGGGTATTTTGTGACTTCCTATACTACCTAAGAACTTCCAAATGACCTAAACTTTTTTCCTATCATTCAAATTCATTCCTCACATTTGACAATTCTTTCAACTACCTTTCAAAGAACTCTAATGGGAATTAAGCTCGGGGATCAAGGAAGGACTCATTGTTCTTCAAATTTCTTCTTGAATCTCCTTCGTTAGCTAAGGTATGTATGTTCAATTCTTGGTCCCTTTCAACCAAGAAGCTCCAAACTCTTTTCAAGTGATTTTCATGAATTTTAACTTACTTTAAATATAGGTTTTCAATAATATTGTTTATTAAGTTCAATTGATGTATGGGCTACATTTTTTTTATTTTAAAGTGAATTAAGCCCTAATATGATGAAATGCATTGAGGTTATGAAGTTATTAAAGTGCATGTCCCCTTTAGAGCTTAATTTGTGCATAGGTAATATGCACTATGATTTAAATGTGAATTTTACTTATGTTTTTACTTGAATCTTATAATGTATTGTTGATTTAAGTTTGAATCTATATGACCCATACTATTTTCATCTCATTCATAGCATATGCATTCATGAACATCGGATTTTATGAAAATTATGAAGTGGGTTAAGCCCAATTATGCTCATGTATATGATTTTGATAAGATATTGGTTATGACAAGAATGTGATTACATAAATATCTATTGATAAGGATCCTTGAGCATTTTGGGTGCTTGCATCATCTCGTATATGTAAATGAGTTATTCCTATGCAAGAGTCTCATGATTATGAACTATGTATGGCTTTTGAGCCTAAATATGCATTGAAAGAATTTGAAATGACTATTGCCTCTTTGCACCCATGTATATGTATACGTATATGTACTCTTGTGGGATGATATTTAGCACCGATGGATTGAGGGCGTTAGAGCTATTCCCAAGGGCTCTCTCTCTTTTCTTGAACTATGTGTCAAACATAGGTATATGTATGTGAAAACCCTATTTGAAATGGGAATGCCCGTAAGGAAGGTCAATACTCCAAAATGGGGATGCTTGTAAGGAGAAGGAGGATATGAAATTCTCACGACTCGGACTTAGGTCCTAGACGTGACGTGGCCAATGGGGAACCCGAACGAACCTTAAACAAGCCTTTTAGCATATCATTTCACATCCTTGGTCGCGGAAGCAATTGTACAACATCAAGAGATAGTAAAATGGGAAAAACTGGGCTAAGGGACATAGCTGATACCATACAAAACATAGAAAGTCAAAGTATAGCATTAATACGCCATAATGTTCCAACAACACCTCTAATACGTAGATAGGCGTGGTGGCCAAGACAATCTCCGAGCTCACCCACATAGTTGTAAGTTTCCAACATGATAAGAGTTAATAAATAGCATAAATTCAAGAAAATATGTCCTTGGAGTTAAGGACTCACCAACTTGATTTGAAAGATAATACTAGCCTCGTGGAGGAGGAAGATGATCAAGTGGAGATCCAGTTCCTACATGGTAACATCATGTAGGCATAGAATATGCTTTAGTATGTTTGAATGTACTAATTATGTAGGATGCAATGCAACAAGAGATAGGTAACATAATCGTAATGCATTATTAGGCAATGAGTGAGCATATAGCAATATGCCATGTATGAATGATACTTGAAGTAAGACATGCTTATAGAACATATTACATCTACAGGAAGAAACCATTGTCATAAACCAAGACAACTTAGTACTTTGAGTCCAAGGTAGACCACCCCATGGAAGTGATTGACGAATCAACCCCTCAAGTTGTTGACGGCATGACCACCCCCGTCCCAAGTGATTGAGGAATGAACACCCTAATTGGTTGATGGAATGACCACCCCCATGCCAAATGATTGAGGAATCAACCCCTAATTGGCTGATGAAATGACCACCCCCGTCCCAAGTGATTGAGGAATCAACCCCTTAATTGGTTAATGCATATACCACCCCCCATCAAGATGGTTGAGGCAATTTACCCCTCCACAACTAGATATGGTCAACTCACAGCACTATAGATACTTTTGATGAAATTAACACATATACTTTTCTTTCATTATTATAAAGTCATTCAAGTCATAGGTCATACAATAGATCATCCATAGCTCAAGAAACCAAAATCAGACATTTTATCAAATACTTGGCGGGTGTGTTATGCTTGTGTAAAACCATGCAATTCAAGAGGAAAATCATGTGACAAATTCTAATGTGAATCAACCCACCAATACTTGGTAAAACCTTCATGTGAAATACGTTGAAAACCCCCATCAAATATCAAGAGAGATCATAATTCTATAGCTTAAAACATGCTAATCATAATAGGCAAATCATCTCATGGTCTAGACTCAATATGAGTAAACATGTGTTTTCAATCACAATTTAATGAGACCCCAATATAGTTCATAGTTACATTCATAATAAGTAAGACCCACAAGTAAATGAACTTAGAAACATGTAATTTATGTAAAAAGAAAGATTGGGTACCATGGGTGAAAGAACCCAATGGTTGAAATCCACATACCTTAGACCTTGAGTCTCTTGAAATTGAGTTGGGAAAGAATGGAAGCTGGGAATGGATTCTTGAAATCCAAACTTGTTTTTGAATTTCTATTGAGGTCATGGTAGAGGCTTTTGAGAGGATTTGAGAGTGTATTCAAGTTGAGAGTAATGAGTTTGATCCTTTGGAATAGCGTTTAAGACTTTTGGGGAGGTTAAGATAGCATTGTAAGTCTAATAAGGTCATTAGAATGTATTAAATTTATGAAAATACCATTAGTGAATGGATGAAAAATTGGCAAAGTGATGCCCCACTGAGGCCCACACGGTTCATGTGGCACTCCATACTCCACACGCCCAGGGCCATGACTCCTAAGACCTGCCACAGCCCTTGAAGATGGCTGTAGCACAACACTTAGCTAAGAAAACTCCTCCCACGCCCACTATTCCTCTCTTGAACACACTCCACGACAAGCCACACGATCGGTGGAAAGCCACACGGCCCATGCCATTGGCTATAGCCCATGCCTTAGACCAAAAATGGTCTTTTCCAGCTTAAGGCTGCCTAGACGGCCCGTCTAAGGCCCCACTGCCTGTCAAGTTGCCCGAGTGTTTTCACTTCACAAGAGGGTCTCATGAAAATTCTCATAACTCCCTCATACAACTCGAAATGACATGAAACCAAGTGCGTTGGAAAGCTAACTCAAATGGCTTTCATGTGACATGTTTTGGGTCATCCACTTCTTTGTGTACTAAAAGGTAGGCTCGTTTAAAGTTGACCTTGGTACAAACCAACACCTAATACTCAACTAGTAGGGAAGTCTCGAACTCGTCTAAGTACTAGAAGACTCCCACGACCCTAATACACTCCCAACCTAACCAAAAGAGGCTTGAGACATAGATACATAAGAGCATGGAATTATGGGGTGCAACAATATCACCCCCTTAGTAACTGTAACACCCCACATTTTTACATGTACTAATGTTATGGGAATAAATCATCTTATGGTTTGGTCAACTTAGCATCAATTCTTGAAAGTTATTGACTCTCGTGTTAACGGGTGATATGGGCGCCTAACGCTTCAGAGGGTCTTGTGTATATGTGTTTTATGTTAAATTGAAGGATATAACAACCCTAAAAAAAGGTGGAGAATCAAGGTGTTTGTATGAATTAATAATGTAGTAGGTGAGTCACCTACTTACTTATTTTGAATTTTCTAGCTAAACGGAGACGAGGTTCGACGTCAAATTTGTTCAAGTATGATCACGAATAAAATCAATTTTAAGTGTGTAA
>JAPFFP010050235.1:0-31264 GCA_026153255.1 Solanum medicagineum
AAGTCCTACAAGCACCTCAATTCTCTCTCTTCATTTTAAGGTCGTAATCCCCTTAACTCGACGCAAAACACGTATATCCTCGGTCCCCTTAAGCGTTAGACGCCCGTAGGGCCCATTAACGCAAGATTCGAGCACTTTTGAAATTTAGCGTCACTTGTCCTTTTTATGTCTTGTTTCTTTTGGGTTGTACCAATATTGTGAGGTGTGGGGTGTTACATTTTATGCTTATTGTTAGTTAATAATTGTTGTTGGGAGTTAAGATTTCAGGCGTAATTTCCTGGATTCCTAAATTTTGGTCCTTGATAGTTGTGGGTGCAAACCCTAGGCCGAATTTGATATTGAATTTGGGGAAAATTGGGGATTTTATAATCTTGAATTGTTAATTATGTGAAGCCATGTTGTTGGGTATTGCAAAATCCCAAGTGTGGGGTTGTTTGATTGTAGAATGATGCATTGTTTTGTGCCCTCAGGGTTCACTTGTGCTTGAATGTACTGTTTGGGGTAATTTGGTTGAAATTACTACTGTAACCATGATGTTGAACATAGGAATGATGTAAATTTAGATTGGAAGTGTTGAGGTGGTATTGTTGGCTTGTAATATGGGGGTTATGCTGTCGAATTAGTGGCTAGTAGCCCGTCTTATCGGTGAAGACTACCTTTAATGCCGAGGACTATGCCAAGATGTATATCTAAGAATTGATTAGACTACATGGTGTGTCTATGTCTATTATATCGGATTGTGGTACCCAATTCTATTCTCACTTTTGGAGATCATTTCAGAAAAGGCTTGCTACAAGGGTGAAGTTGAGTACCATTGGCTTGAATCTAAGTGTAGGGTTGTGTGTATGGTTAATGGTGTAGCAGGGGCCTTGTTTTATGCTTATGTGTTGAAGTTGTCTTGTTTTTATGTTTGCAGGTTCACATGGATTCCCACTCACATAGAACATGTCAAGCTAGTGAGGCAGGGGCCTCGAGCACCAGAAGAAGGGACAGGGACATCCCTGAGGTGCCTAAAGCCTCAGAGAGCAAGGACCAGAAGGTTTGGTTTGGGCTTAAGGCCGTTGCTCAGGATGGAAAATACTGGTATCGCTCCCATAATGAATCAAAGTACTACCCTGATGTTCCTTTAGATGCGGATTCATTGGCCGGAGAGTAATCGCTCATATTTTAGCGTTGCATGGAGTAACGTCTAAACTTTTTGTTCGAGGAGCCGAGGCATTGTAACTTGAGTCTCGTTCAGGAATTATATGCAAACATGCAAAAGGAGCTACGGACTCATGTTGTGACAGTTTGAGGGGTGGAGGTCATCTATCCAATTGCTATTAATGGGATCCTCGGCACTGTAGATGTCCCCGCGGGTACCTTAAATGATCTCCAGCTTCACCCACCATATAGGGCCATCCACCCGTACACTCGCCGGGGTGAATTCCACTGCCAAGTAGATTCTTCATGCTTATAAAGGCTACCATCTGGCATTCCCATTCGCCCATATGAACAGGGAAGCTCGGGTCTGGGTTAACATTGTGACCCACTCTTTCTTTCCGGGATAGCTCTTCACCTATGTAACGTGACATAGGGTGTGTCCAGCTTATGCACTGATGACAGGGATGGAGATCAACTTTGGCGTTATCTTCAGGTCTACCATGCGGAAGACGAAGATGCACAAAGGGCGCAAGTATGCTTTAGGAGGCCTTATCTCTGAGCTTTGTCATCTTATATGTGTACCCACAGAGGAGATAGACTATTGCCCATGCATTGAGGCCCCCTTATGTTCTCACAAACATTAAGGGGCCTGATGTGTCCGCAAGTCCGATGCTCACCAACGTAGAGAGGAGCCACAGATATGAGTTGATCATGGCCTGCACGTACGGGCTCAAGATGTTGCGTTATAGGACTAGCGAGCGGCCGTCTACACCAGAGGAGCTCTAGCAGGTAGAGGCCTGTTACCCTCTTAATGCCCATGCCAATGTAGTATTAGGCATCGGGACTCAATTTATCGAGCCCATAGAGGATGACATTCCTACAGACCCGGATGAGGCGCGGATTGGCTCAGACACAGAGGATGATGAGATAGAGGAGGAGCCACCTATCAATGTTGGGGGACAGCCCATTCCACCTGGCCTTGAGGATTCAACATTTTTTCCCACTTCACAAGTTATGTATTGTTAGTGCTGAGGGCAGTGCTAAGTGTAAGTGTAGGGTTGGGAGTATTTTGTTGAGTCTGCTTTATTTCAGTTTAATTTGGCCTGTATTAAGACTTTATATTTCTTAGCTGTGTTTCTCGTTTCTGTTAGACATCATTTTTATTTTTTTGTGGTATGTAATTATTTACTATGAGATGCTTGGACGTTATGTGAATGTTTAGTTATGCACTATTGTAGTAATAATTACTTTTATCATGAGTCTTGTGGTTGTGTTTGTGAATGGTGGTAGTAGTAGTCATAGTTGAGTGATGAGGCCCTATGATGGATGGATGACGATTGTCCTAAGGGTATTCGTCAAATTGAGTCTCATTTAGAGTGTCGATAGTTGTACAAACAAGCATTATATGTCAAGCATTCGAACCTAGATAACATCACTTGAACTCCTAGCAATCTAATGCTTGAATCTTGTAAGTCACAAATGTATATGCTTGATTTTGAATTCATGTGAATAATGTCATGGTGATTCTAGTGTTAGCCTTATGATGAGAGTGTGCCAGGAGCGAGTAAGCATATTTGTGGGTCTATGTTGCAGTAGTTGCTAGAACTTGCCCGATATATGGATAAGACTTGGTAGGAATTGGACTTAGAGGAAAGGATCTAGGCATTTCTTTGGTAGCCCAATACTGTTAAGCTTTGTATCCACCTTATGAAATCATCCTTAGTTAGCCCTTTTGAGCTTTAGCCTTTTTTTTGGTTAGCCCATTTCAAGCCGATCCATTTTTTTTGATTAATTAACTATGTTTGATCCTAATTCCTAAGCACTTTAGCACGATAAGTTAGAGGAAAGGGAACTTGAATGGATACACAAAGGATGCGTAGTAGTGTAGTAAATAATAGAAACATCAAAATAATTTTTGGCCCGAACCAGTGTTGATCCGTGACCATTGTGCATCGTGGATCCATCGCACAGGGCTACTAGTAAAAAAAAGAAAAGAAATTATTGTAAATATTATAGAGTGTTTGAAGTTTTTATATAGTATAGATGCAATAAAGGTTGTTGAGTTAGGGAGGATTGAAAGTGATAGAGTAGGAGAAGTGTAGTGTAAGCTATAAGCTCTTGGGAACTAAGTCATGTTAGCTATATCCATAAAAGTAACCCACCATCCCGTAGCCTACATTACAACCAAATATAAGACCTATGTGATCCTTTAAAGAATATTCAAGCGAGGTTGAAGTCACACATAAAGGGCAAGCCTATGGGAACTAGAACCAACATAAGACATCTTTTGGGAGAGAGAGAGAGAAAGAGAGTTGATTATGTACCCACTGTTAATCTTTTGTATAGGTTCTTAGTGGTATGCATGGGTAATTATTCTATTAAGGGAGCATAATCATCAAAGTTTGGCAACTGGATGAGCTGTTTAACATTTTGCATGAGTCTGAATTTATACATGAGTGCTAGATGCAAGTTGATGTTGCTAGGGGTCCGGAGAAGTGTTTGCCATGGTTCAAGTTTCGGTCATATGATGTTCATTGTGCATACTACCTAGGGAGTCTCATGCGTGTGTCATAATTTGACTGAGGATGAACAAATCTCTAAGTGTTGGGTGGTGATCTTAGTCCGTATTTATATGCCAAATTAGCCAAAATACCCATAAATAGAGCCTAGCTAGAGGGTAAATTCATAGAATCTAGGCGGCTTTAGTTTGATTTCTCTTATTTTGCTAATCCAGGCCAAGTGCGCCACTTGGTTGTGTTTTTGCAGGTTTTGATTGAATTATGCTAGTCCGAAGTCACACTCGGATCGGAAGGAAGAACACGGCCTAGAATTTAGAGGAGAAAAATTAGTTGACACAGCAAAAATGCTCAAGTGTGTGTCGAAGACCTGGGGTAAAGTAATGCAAGCTGATAAGGAAGAAAAGAAGGAGTGAAACAGGAAAAAGTGCACAGTCCGTATCGCAGACTTGTGCAAAAGTTTGGCAAATTGGTTCAGTCAGCAAAATAAGCGAAAATCCAGCCTAGAATAGGCAGTCCGCATCGCAGACTTAATGGATGCGAAGGAAAAAATCGAGTTATGGGCTGTTAAGTTATATTTTGGCAAAAACTTTAGGTTTTCATATCTGGTTTTTGAGAAGAACTGGGAGAAATGACTAAGAACTCTTTTTAGGGATACTTTGGTTAGTTTCTACCTTGGTTTTCTTGATTGTTAATGCTTTCTAGTCCATTCATGATGTTTGTAGTTGCTATGAGTGGCTAATTCTCCATATTCTGGGTTTGTAGCCACAGACGATGTTTAGTTCTTGATTTTTGACATTTATGAATGTGTTTCTTTTGACTACTCCTATATTACTTTTGTTTATACTTCATAGTCTAGCCAACTAGGAGGTAAATGAGTTGTTCATTCTGGATTCAAGAGATGTTAGAATGAATATAACATAGTAATACAGGGAGCTTGTTCGACTAGGAAACTAGGTCGATTTGTGTAAGGGAGACCCACAACGACTACCCTTACACCTAGCTTGGTTCATAATATGAGAAGATAACGTTAAAGTACTTTTATTGGTCTGTCTATCCCCGCTCAACGATGTAGTTAGGCAGTCAATAATGGTAGGCCAATAGAGGTGTGCAACCCTATTTAGGTAATTCTAACCCCGTGAATTAGTATTCAGGAACCCAGACATTGGTGCAAACTTTGAGACTAAAATGGCGTCGTTAAGGTTGCAATCCTAAAATTGCTCTTTAATTGATATTTAACAACAAAAACTTGTTTAGTGTAGAAGTTTAATTAGTTATTTAATTTCTTTTTACAAATCTTTTTAGTATTTTACTAAAAGCACTTCAAACGTTATAGCTTGGATTGTTTGTCAATTTCATTTAAATCTCTTGGGTTCGACATCCTGGCACCTTAATCAAGGCCACTATTTTACTTGTTAGACCACGTACACTTGCGTGCGCTGGGGAGAAACACTCCTTTTGTGGGGTTGTGAATTTAAAATTCGTTGTTTCACAAGAATTTGGCCTTGAGGTGTAGAGAGATAAATCCGCGCTCATGCCTTGAGATAACCAATTCGAAGCTTTACAATATTCCAAATGTTTAAACATAATGTACTACCAACTCGAGGCTTTACAATGTTCCCAATGTTTAAACATAAGGGACTACCAATTCGAGGCTTTATGATATTCCAAATGTTTAAACATAAGGGACTACCAACTCGAGGCTTTACAATGTTCCCAATGTTTAAACATAAGGGACCACAAATTCGAGGCTTTACAATATTCCAAATGTTTAAACATAAGGGATCACCAATTCGATGCTTTACAATGTTCCCAATGTTTAAGCATAAGGGATCACCAATTCGAGGCTTTACAATGGTCCCAATGTTTAAACATAAGGGACCACCAATTCGAGGCTTTACAATGTTCTAAATGTTTAAACATAATGGACTACCAATTGAAGGCTTTACAATATTCCTAATGTTTAAACATAGGGTATCACTAATTAGAGGCCTTATAATGTTCTCAATGTTTAGACATAAGAGACTACCAATTCGAGGCTTTACAATGTTCCCAATGTTTAAACATAAGGGACCACTAATTTGAGGCTTTACAAGGTTCCCAATATTTAAACATAATGGACTACCAATTCGAGGCTTTACAATGTTCCCAATGTTTAAACATAAGGGACCCCCAATTCAAGACTTTACAAAGTTCCCAATGTTTAAACATAAGGGATCTCCAATTCGAGGCTTTACAATGTTCCAAATACCCCAATTAGCCATATTCTTTTATTTTGATTCTTGTCCATTTTTTTAGATGCTATCATTAATGAAGGATAACAATTTTCCTTTTGTGTAGCATGAACAATGGTTTCTTCAACGATTACACTTGCTCATCTTCTGGACTTAGATACCTCGTAATTGGGATGCAAGATAGCAAAGTAAAGACCAAGCTTTTAGTCCAAGATCCTCTAGTTGGTCGTTATGCTGATGTGTGGCCACAATTGAGAAACGTACTTCATAAGGCAAATTGGACCTTTGAACGTGACCACAAATCTAACAAAGCTTCCATTGTATAGTATCTTGAGAAACCAAATCTTCAAGACACCAATCTTGTAAGCACTCTTCCAAATTTAGGGCGTCGCATGATTCAAGAAGGGTTACGTTGGGGAGATAAAATTCTGTTTGAAGGTGAATATCATTGCAGCCCAGGATATTGGGAATAGACAGAAGAGGTTCCTAGCAAAAATAGGAAAGTTTGAACAATGCTAACATCCGAAATGCTATCATTGCTTCTCTTTTCACTTATGATTGAAACTCCAATATCGTGTAGGCCTTTTGTGAGGCTTGGTGTCCCCAAACAAATACACTACTTATGTCTCTTGGAGAAGCATCTACATACCTTTGAGATTTTGTATATTCTTAGTGGCTTACCAATCAGTGGGTATTCTTATGAAGAAGTGATACCTAATGCCATAGAGCTTACAGGTCATAAGGCCAAAAGGGATAGATTTCTTCCTCAAACTTGTGAATATTTATTTGCTACCTTTCATCATCTTAGAGAGAAGAAGGGTGATAGCTCAGGGATCTCTTTTTGTGAATGGATACAATTTTGGTGTAAACAAGACATCAAGTATTAGCTAGCTCCCCTGTGAAAAGAGAAGAAGGCTCGATGCCTAGCATCTACGCATAACCCAAAATGCGAGATATTAATGGAGGTGAACACATGGTTAAGCTCTCAAGAGATGGCATTTCCTATGCTTAGAGGAAACACCAAAAATATGAGACTTATTTTGTAGCCTTCTTATCATATTGGTTATATGTCTTTGTATTTCCGTCTGAACATGGGAACTTTGTAGTCCTGGTCTTAGAAAACATCTATCGTGGCTTAAACAAGATTACAAATTCTTCATGGTTTGATCATATTAAAGTTTCTATCCCTATTCATTATGTTTATGGTTGTCTTGCTTATTACCTTAAGACATATTATCCTCTTATTAGTGGACCTTCTCTCCCGTGCATGGAAGCATATTCTTGTCAGGATGCTGCAAAATATTTTGACAAACATGAGGCACAAAAGTGCGTCCATCGAGGTGAAAGCCTTGTGTGGAATGGGACCATGCTTAATAGGCCTCACCCAACTTATTATGTTGATAATAACAAAGCTTTAGAGTTGGATTCATCTTCTTTTATGAGCCTCTACTTTAATTATCTTACCTTAAAGAGAGGAGACTTCTTCTTTATCGAGCCATACAATCCCCATCGATTTAGTCATCAGTTTGGGTTTGATCAAGATACTCCTCGATATCTTAAAAAGGATAGTTGTGCTGAATCCCTTAATGAGGAACTTAGGTATTGGAGAATTTGTGTCTCGTGTGCTACTATGTCAAGAGCGAAATTTCCACCTGTGCTTACTTCTACAAGGAAACTTTGCTCCACTCGATATCCATCTTGGTGATAAAGATCCCATGGGAAGTTTCTTGAGGATAATTTGGAAACTTTGGTGGAAAAAGCTGGGCCAAACTTCACCACTCCTTTAGAAGAAAAAGGTCAAGACATTGGAGAGCAGATCTTAAAAGCTAACACCCCACTTGCCCCACGACCTAAAAGCAAGAGGCTCAAGTACTCTGAGGGATCTAAGAAAGAAGTAGCCTATACTCCTACCCATGCAGAGAGATGTCCTTTAATTTTTCCATCTACAAAACAAGCCTCTCAAGAGACAAGCAAAAAGCAGCAATAGGGATCAATGTTGGAAGAGGAAAATACATGAATCAACTAAGTTTGAGGCTGTTGAGTTAGAGATTGTGGAAGAATAAGGCATCGATGGTCCTCCAAAAACATTAGCCATTCAGAGTGAAGTGGTTTTCCCTTTGACCACAAATTTTTTTTTTTAAATTTATGCTTAAGTAATTTGCTAACTTTCTTCCCTCCCTTTTTTGTGTATGTAAATGTCATTGAGCATCCAGAGCAATCACTACAAGAGAGGCCACAAATTATTGTTGAGTCTGTCATCACATCAAAACCTGAGGCAGATTCAACTTTAGCTATTAGGCAAGAATAAAGAATTGTATCCACTTCTCATGATCAAGCTTTGAAGGTGTTGACTCTCGCTTCGAATGGTACTCCTCCACTCTTCTCAAAGCCAGATGGGGATAAGTCTATTTTGAAGGAAAAACTGTTGTTTCAACTCAGAAAAAGAAGTACATCCTAGGCCTTTGGGAAGAGATTTGTACCAAACTTTCTAGAACTTCTCTAGACTCAATTTCATCTTGCAAAGATATTTATGAGATTATCCAATAGATAAGTGAGATGCATTTCACAGTTCATACTTGAAGCATTTAGTGGGTTCTCTTTTTGAGCTTATTGCCTCCTATGATCAAGAACGCTCTAATTTTGTAGATATGGTGCATGAAGATAAAAGGCTTGAGTTGCTTTCCAAGGACAAAGAGGGTCCTGAATCACTTAGAGCAGAAGAGGGTGAGAAGACTAAACATGTTTCTTCTAAAAGAAAGTCATTAAAGAGGGTTAAAAGGAAGTTAGCGACTCTACAAGGGGAGCGAGAGGAACTTGAAGCTGTTGTAGATGCTACCAAGAAGGAGATTGAAGCAGTTCGAGCAAAGATTTTAGTTGCTGAGAATGAGGTGTCTTCTTATGACAACATGGACTTCTTGACGACTAATGATTCGACTCGCTTAGAGCATAAGAAAGAGTGTTTGGAGGCTCATCACCAAGATTTGATCAACTATAAGTTATGCTTAGATTAGGATCTTTTCCCCTTTTTATTTTTTTTACTTCCTTTACTTACTTTCTCGAGATTTAGATTGATATATTAGACAATTTTATAGCAATAAGGTTTCTATATTTTTTTTGTCTTATATCTTGCATTTGTGGTTCTAACTTTGACTTTCTCATGTGTTTTCCTTTGATGTTAGCCTAAGTAATTCAAACTTAATTCAAGTTTGGCATGCTAATAAGAATGAAAATACTAAAGTTCCCTCCTTTTTTAAAGTTTGCGCATTTGCCTTTGCAAATGTTACACAAATTAATGCTTTAACCTACAAAATCGATAAATCTCAAATATATCAACACAAAAACTTGAGAACTTGAGGACCTTCACTCGCATACTTGCTTAATTTGAGAACCAACTTGTAAACTTTGTGGACTTTAGCTTGGAGACTTGGGGAGTTTGAAAACTTCAACCTGCAAACTTGATTAAATTTGAAGACCTCAAGCATGCCATTGAAGAAGCTCACATTCATAGGGCTTTACCCCACAAGGAATCAGGTAGGGACATATAGTCTTTTTCACACTCATGCAACCGAATTTGAAATATAATTCCAAGCATCTATGTACCTCATAAAGAGGATCAAGTCACAACATTGTTCTGGGGGAGTGTTTGTTTTCTGTCCTAATGTTTGCCTAGGTTGCCTCTTTTGAGATTTTCAACCTAGTGGACTTTTTGTTGGGTGCTATACAAAGTTTATACTCATGTGGGCCAGAAGTATCATGTAGTTTTATACTCATATTCGAGGAGCATTATTTGCCTTAAGGGTAGTACCTCTTAAGAAATTTTGTATTTATAGGACCGTTCCTTATAACATCTGCATCGACAAGCTTGTAAGTGTCATTTGACTATACTTCTTATACTACATATGGTCCATCCCACTTCGAGGTGAATTTGCCCCCAAAATTATTTGAAGTGACAATGGGCCCTCTTACTTTGAGAACTTGGTCTCCCACATGAAAACACCTCGAGCGAACCTTTTTATTGAAGGAACAAGACAAATGAGCTTGACAACATTTAAGATTTTGTTAGGCTTCTAACCTTTTTTTTATCAAGTGCTTCTAACTCGGGAAGACATAGTTGAGCATTTTCTTCCTTAGTGAGCCCTTCTTGGATAGCCAGTCTCAAGGACGGTATTTGATGCTTAAGTGGCAGGACCGCTTCAACTCTAAAAGCAAGCGAGTACGGGGTTGCTTGAGTCGGTGTGCCATATGTCGTCCTATATGCCCAAAAGTCTTCTTCTATTTTTTCATGCCAGACTCGTTTGGACTTAAGAGACCACTTTCTTCAAAAGATTGCATAGAGTCTTATTGAATGCTTTGGCTAGACCATTAATGGTGGCACGGTACATAGAAGATTTACGTTGCTTGAAGCCGAAGAGATCGCAGAACTTATTCATCAACTTTTTATCAAATGGCTTGCCATTGTCTGTTATTATGTATCGTGGAATGCCAAATCCGTAGACAATTATCACTCCCCAGAAGGGTACCCAAGATGTGGCCGATACCCAGAGACTATTGCTAGTCCCCAAGTGAATCCCTTGGCCTCATCACACTCATTTGATACTCTACAAATCAGCGGAAGACATAAAGAATGTAAATTGGGCACATCTATTATCTAGTCTCAAAATAATAATAATAGTATAATGGAAGGCTAGTAGAAAGAACTAGCTCACAATATTAACAATCAACATTCGACACTAGTCTATGAAGCCTCTATCACTATCAGGTGGGGCCAGTGACAGACCCATGGCTACCTTAATCAAAGTAAAGCTAAGCAAATCTAACTATAAAGCAAGATGAAAGTAAAGTAATGAATCCTCCAAAGTAGGGGAGGCTCACCAATCAGCTAAACATTCAAGATGCGCCTGCTGATGATCTCTATCTCGTGTATCTACATCATAAAATGATGCAGTGCCAGAGTGGCATCAGTACGTGGAATGTATGGTATGTAAAATAGCTGAATAAAATCGAAATAGGTAGAATAATATAGAAATAACAAGCAACTCAATATAAAAATCAATCATTATGTAAAATGTCTATGTAAAGCAAGAATAAAGAGTAACAAGTGACCATCAACCAATCAAATCAGGCTCATCTCAGATGGACTCATCTCATCTCATCTCATCTCGACTCAGAGTACTTAGTTTGGAAACTTTCTGGGAGTTTCTCTTATCCGACAATAATCACTTATGAGCCAGTGATTGTACAACAATCATGCTAATGTTGCCATAGACGTTCTGTACTTGCCAGGTAGAGAACGAATTGAAACAATAAGGACAAATCCCAATAGAGACAGCAATCCACAAGTCCTCTATTGATTTCAGGGACTTCTAATCAGACAGAACCTCAACATAATAGGATGTGATGGTCCTAAACCTCACCCATGCTTGGCTATGTAGTTTGACGAGTATGAGTTAGTTTAAATCGTCCTCTTCTAATGCTGAATACTCCTCCCATCACTCAATGCTCATAAAATAATCTATCCAATCAAACTATCTCCATCAAATCATCTCAATCAGCCTCATGGAGGCACAATCTTTCAATCAGTCTCATAGAGAATCTAACCATCTCATCAATCAACAGCTCAAGACTTAGAACAATCATTAGGGAACAATCGAATAGACAATTCATTAGAGTTCATTTGGGAAGACTCATAGGACTATCAAATTCTGTCGACTCATCATCATTCTCTCATCATAATCACAATCTCGATCAATATTCTCAATCAAGGCTCTAAACTCAATCTCTATCTTCGTTCATGCAATCTTTATGAAAATAATAAGTAGGGTTCATGCAATAGTTCATGTAAAAATATCTCATTTGAGAGAACAAGTTTATGATGATCATCAACATATGAAAATACACGTAAAAATTATAAAATTTTCAAGAAAATAGTCAAGAATCATGTATGTAGACTCAAGAACTTTCAACTCTCATCTAAGACCATCTATGGGGAACACAAGAGAACAATCTCATGTTTTTAGTTTAGCCTTACATACTTGGGATAAAGTTTTTCCAATCCATCGTCAAGAATTCTCCTTGAGTTCTTCAATCTAGCCTTCCTCTTCTTCTATCTCAAGCCCTAGTCTTTCAAGTGTTAGAAAAGGACTTAAAATGGGGTTTAGACCCTATTTACTCATCAAAATGACCTAAATTGGTCATCTTTTTAGTTTAGGAGGGGTTGGAAATTAATCGGAATGCCCCGCAATTTAAAAAGAAAAATTCATCCTGAAGTTGTCCAGTCCACGTCGCGGACTAGGCGCAGATATGTACAATTTCCTTCCAAATTTTCTCGTAGAAAATAAAAGAAAAAACAAGTATTGGTTCATGTTCCTAGCACATCACGCCTTGGGTGTGCACTGACACTATTTCGTAATTAATCACAAAAATTTATTTTTTGATCCGATGACTCTAAAATCTGAACGAGGCCATTCTCCCACTCAATTTTTCATGTTGATCTCAAATCCGATCTCAGATTTTCCATCAGAGCTTGGGAAGACGCGTTATGCACATGATTCTATTCTAGGGGTACTTTGGTAATTTTGTTGGATGTTACAACAATGTTTACTCGAATGAAGTTTGCCACATTCTCCTTCTTGACTTCTTTAAGAGCTACACTTTCGGTCCATTTTGAAAAGTAATCTATCGCAGCTAAGATGTATAAGTGCCTACCAGAATATTTTGACAGCAGTCTAACAACATCCGATCCCCAAGCATCGAATGGCCAAGATGAAATAGTTGGGTATAAAACTTCAGGCAATTGATGTAAGTTCACATGGAATTGACAAGCTTTGCACCTTTGAGCATAATCCAAGCAATCTTCTACCATGCTTGGCCAATAATACCCCATTCTTTTTATGTGAAAGTGGAGCTTCAGTCTAGACAGATGTGATCCACATACTCCTGAATGTGCCTCTTGCAAAGCTTGAGTTGCTTCTTCCTCCCTTAAAAGAGCATTCCCTCAAACGATCTCCTATGCAACGTGTATTAGTAGAGAAAATGAGGTGGGTGATGACGAATGTCAGTCCTTCTTTTGGCATCTTCTAGAGTATCTCATAACATAAGTGGTCGATGATAGCTTGTCGCCAGTCCTCTTTATTAGCTTCCAAAATTACGACAATATGTTCAAGCTTATTCTCCATATGTTCGTCTTCATCCAATGGTGGTACTACCCATTTTTGGCATAACTTGCATCTAATCGGAGAGAGCCAGAGTTGAGGCTAGAGCAACTAAGGGATCGGTGGTTTTATTTTCCTTCCTTGGCACATGCTGGAGGGTTACATATCCAAGCCATCCTAGTAACTTTTGGGCATCGGTTCAAGCTTCTTGACCTCATAGGTTCCCAAGAGTTGTTTAATCACCAATTGAGAATTACCAAAAAACTTGCAACTGCATTTGTTTCATGTCAGCGGGCATTTCGAGTCCAAGTATGAATGCTTGATATTCTGCAACATTGTTGGAGAAATGTTGTTTCATGTGAAGGAGAATGGTAAAACTTTTCCTTGTGAAGTGACAAACACTACGCCTGCATCAGCTCTACCACGATGCGCAGCCCTATCAAAGTACATTTTCCAAAGAGGTTAGATTTCAATGGCCATTGCATCTTCATTAGAAAGCTCATCAATTAATTCCTAATCATCAGGTATAGGATGGTCTGCCAAAAAGTCCACTAATGTTTGTCCCTTCACAGCCTTTTGAGGATATACATAATCTCAAATTATTGGAAATGAAGGTACCCCCTTGCTCGTCAGTCACTAAGGACTAGTTTTAACATAACAAAACTTGATGGGATTTGCTCAAGAAACAAGATGGACAGTGTGAACTTGAAAATAGTGCTTCATCTTTTGAATCAAAAAGACCAGTGCTAAACATAACTTCTCGATTGGTGAATAATTCAGCTCATTTAGTGTCATCATTCAACTCAAGTAATGAATGGCTTTTTCTTTGCCATCATTATTTTCTTGAGCTAGTAAGGCTCCCACGGACCTTTCTTATGTTGCAATGTAAAATATCAATGGCTTTCCAAGTATTGGAGCTGCTAGGATTGGAGGTTTCACCAGATACACTTTGCTACTTTTAAAGGCTTTGTTACACGTTTGATCTCACTTGAAAGGGGCACCTTTCTTCATGAGATGATTGAATGGTTGGTATCTTCCAGCTAGATTCGCAATGAACCTCCTCAAGTAAGCTAATTTTCCCATAAGACTTTCCAACTTATGGATGTTTCGAGGCTCGAGCATCTTCAAAATTGCATCAACTTTGCCTTGATCAATCTCAATTCCTTGATTTCGCGCAATGAAGCCAAGAAACTTTCCAGAAGTAACCCCAAAGGCACATTTTAATGGATTCATCCTCAGTTGATATCTTTCAAGCAACTCAAACACCATTCTCAAGTCTTTTAAATGGTCACTCCTCCATTTTGACTTCACCGCCAAGTCATCAACATAAAACTCGATATTTTTGTGGAGTAAATCATCAAATATATTTTGCATATCCCATTGATATGTGGCACTAGCATTCTTTTAAACCAAATAGAATTACCTTGTAGCAATAACTGCCTTTAGGTGAACAAAACATCTTGAGTTTTTCATCCTTTGGTCACATGCATATTTGGTTATAGCCAGAAGAACCATCTATGAATGGCATTGCCTCATAACCAATTGTAGCATAAATCATTAGCTTTGGAATGGTTAGCGAGACTTCATCTTTAGGGCATGCATTTTTTAGATCTCTAAAGTTAATGCAAACTCAAATTTGGCCATTCTTCTTCCTCACTGGAACAACGCTTGAAATCCACATGGGGCATTTAACTTCACAAATGAAGCCCGCCTCAATGAGTTTGTTAACTTCTTTCTCGATCAATTGAAATAAGTCCAGCCTAAAGCATCTTTGAGCCTGCTTGATAGGAAGAGCAACATGCTTGATTGCTAATTTGTGGACCGCTATTTTTGGATTTAAACCAGTCGTCTCTTTATAGCTCCAAGCGAAGACATCCCTAAATTCTTTGAGTATATTCATATAACCTATTTCTTCATCATCTTCTAGGAAAGCACTCAAGTAAGTTGGCCTTAGATCTTCACCAGTCCCAAAAGATCGGTCGTGGTCTTCACTCCTTCTTCAAATTCTAGTAGAGCATCTCCAGCATCCTCCTCTTCCTATGGATCATTGTCATTAATAGATATATGATTGCACCAAACAATACCTACCAACTCTTCATCATTTTTCTGTTGACATGAGGCATCATTCTCAACCTAAGTTGTAACATGACATAAGGAGCCCACGTTTTCTCCATCTTTATTATGCTCTTTACAGTAAACCACAGTGTGAGTCTTCGCCTATAGTACCTCTTTATATAAAACCATGAGTTCCACTCGTCACTTCATCCTAGAAAGGATTACACTTTTCAAGTCCTTTTGGATCATAGGTGCAGCAAGAGTCATTACTCTAAACTTCTCCGATGTTTGTTATTCTTATTCTTCAACAGACCTAACCTCTCGAACACAGAAGTTTTTGCAGTAGGTTTTCGAATTCGATCAAAGACAGAAGGTTGTTTATTAGAAGAGGCACACTTATCTTCTTTACTAATATAGTTATTACTTGCCCTTCTTATGGAGATATGAACCAGTGGCAGTTGGCTATAGCCTAAACCTTCGTGTGCTTACTTGGTTGTGCCTTCTAATGGGAGTTTCCCTAGCCTAGACGGCTCATCAAGGTTTTACCCAGCCTTTGCAAGTAACTTGTAAGCATTTGGATCAAAGCCTTCTATACATTTTATAGGGAGCGATATATCTTGTGCCGGATTTTGAGCCATAAAATTTCTGAATAGCTTTCTAAGACAAGTTTATTACCTCAATCTGTTTGATAGGA
This sequence comes from Solanum medicagineum, assembly GCA_026153255.1. Lineage (NCBI taxonomy): Eukaryota > Viridiplantae > Streptophyta > Magnoliopsida > Solanales > Solanaceae > Solanum > Solanum medicagineum. The sequence goes on from JAPFFP010050235.1 coordinate 15,794, forward strand.
AGAGTCAACCCTCCCAGTACATCCCCTCATATATCAGATGACTGATCCCCCACTTTTTTCACTTTTGGGACATAACGGAGTGTAGATGCTGGCTTTCTTTTTAAGGGTATGTGTCACGACCCAAGCCCAAGGCCTAGACGTGACCAGTAGATAGGAAACCAAAGGGACCCCAAAAAAGCCTCGTAGCATATCATTACACATCCTTGGTCGCGGAAGCAATGTAAAACAACGTAAGAAACATAAACAAGGGGAATTGAGACTAAGGGAGAGAGAGAGATTTATACTTAAATAGCTTGAATATCATAAGTGAGTCAAAGCTCAAGCATAATACATAACATGTCCAATAACACCTCTACCAAATAGATAAGAGCGGGGGCCAAGACAAGCAACCGGGCTCACCCTCATAGTTAATACATACATAAAAGAAAGATAGTCTTAGAACATATTATAAGAGAATAGTCATTGTCCTCAGAATGGAGGACTCACTAAAGGCTAACTTGAACAATCCGTCTAACCACAAGAAAAATCAATAGGAGCTCTGGTTCCTACATGGTAACATCATATAGGCATAGAGTATGCGTTAGTACGTTTGAATGTACTAAGTATGTGGAATGCAATGCAACAAGAGATAAGTTTCATAATCAACATGCATAACAATAGACAATAGGCATGACAAACCAATATGGCATGTATGGTCAATGCATAAATAAAACATGCTTAAGTAACCGATGCTCATATAGGATACCATATGTGAAGAATAGAGCAAGCCAGAATCCCGACTTGGTTGGGAGATGCCATTCACACCTGGACACCCTGGTGGCAAGGTACACAGCCCTTATATGGTCGATGCCATTCACGCCTAGACACCCTGGTGGCAAGGTACACACCCCTAACATGGTCGATGCCATTCACACCTGGACACTCTGGTGGCAAGGTACATACTCCTCACATGGTCGATGTCATTCACACCTAGAGACCCTGGTGGCAAGGTACATAGCGCTCACATGGTTAATACTATTCACACCTAGACACCCTAGTGGCAAGGTACATACCCCTCACATGGTTATTCGGGCTCCAATACCCCCACTCCCACGGATCGGGCATGGTCTAATGCAACACCTTATATAGAACATATATATCATATACATAAACTCATTTCATCATCATAACATCATTCATATCATATCTCATGCTTTGGATCTTCAATTCCTCAAGAAACCATAACCGGACATTTTGTCAAACACCTTGGGGGTGTGTAATGGGGGTAAAAAGACCATGCAATTTAGAGATGGAATCATGCAAGAAAATCTATTATAAATCCATCAATCAACACCTTGCATCACCCCCAATACATTCCCATCAAAGCCTCTCATCAAATCCAACATTAGATCCAAGATATAGAGCTCAAAACATGCTAAAACAACCATACTTTCATGACTAAAATCACTGTGCAGTAAATTTCTCAATATGCTAGACCCACATATAAAATCAACTTTAAATCATGCAATATTAGTAAAAAGGAGGCTTAGGCACCATGGGCGAAAGGACCCAATGGTTCAACACCTTGACTTTGGAGAACCTTAGAAGAAGATTGGAAATGGAGACTTGAAGCTTGAATGAGATCCTTGATGAAATCCTTAAGATTGGTCTTGAGTTTAGGACTTAAATTGAGGGTGAAATATGAGTCTAAGTGTTTGAGTGAGTATTGGGGAATGTTTAGGATGATATGAGGGTGAAATAAGGCTAAATATATGTATTTTCAAGTGTTAGAACCCTTAGTCCCAAGACATAAAAGTCTTGGACCGAAATAATTAAAATAGGCACCAAAAATAACAGGGGCGCGTCGCGGAGGCGACGCGAAAACCACCACTAGAAACTACATTTTCTGCACGAATGAGTTCTACGAAAATGGGCATAAATCCTTCATCTAAATTCAGAATGAGGTGAAACCAAGTGCATTGGAAAGATAATTCAAAGGACTTAAATTTGGCAGGTCGTGGGCTACCCAGTTCTTTGTGTGCTAAGAGATATGCCCCTTCAAAGTTGACCCTCCTAAATAGCATTTTTTGTGATTTTTGGATTTTGATACGATTGATCTATAATTCAGGTTAGACCTATTTCCCACTTAATTTGACCCCCTAAACAAGAATATGAAGTCAAATTTTTGAAATAACGAACGAAATTTAAGATTATGGAAAATAAGATTCTGGGCATATCCGAGGCACGTTTTTAAGCACTTTTGGGGTCGTTTCAATATCTCCCCCTTGGAAACATTCGTCCCCGAATGTCAAAGAAACGTACAAGAGAAGAATAATCATAAGGAGATCAGCCCCAATAAGAATGCAACAATACACTTTAAAACACCATTTTCAAAATCTAATATAGGTGTAAAATCATCATAAACTTGCCAACTTAGACATGAATGCATATGAATGACATAGAGGCTGAAACATGAGACTTGGAATCCTATAAAAAAAGGGTTGACGTGTCATCATAAGCTTGAATAGAATGAAGGAAATACGGGTATTGTTTTTCCATGCCCACACCGGCTTCCCGAGAGACACAAATAAATAGACTACTCTTCCAAGGGCCTTGAAGAACACTACATCATTATCAATCAACTTCTACACTCATCCATCTAACACCCCCACCAGGACCTTCTCTTAAGCAAACTTACCCTCCATAACACCCATAACCTCAAAGATCTCTATAACACTAGAGTCACCAACACCTCCCCTCAACATAGATGCATGAAGAACCGACAAACCATATCTACACCCAAAGGCAATCACCAAACTTTAGGCAATCTTTACCAACCTCCCGCTACACTCTATAAGGACTCACAAACAATAAACTCGACTCCTTTTTTACCAAAACAAACCTCACTCCTCATGAGTAAAACTTCCAGATTGACCCAACAGGGCCATTTCTCACACTTCAAACCATCCAACCGGGGACATATAATGCCTACTATAAGGGCTTTCTATACTCATGAACCTAGGTAGTTCCAACCCTTATGCAACCTCTCCAATTTCTCCTCCGAACCCTATAGGTTCCACAAACCTTGACCCTATTGCCAACCTTAAACACATCTAACCCACTTGGTACCATGGACCACCATCTCCCCCTTGGGAGACAACCTCCACTCTGCCATTTTGTTTCCACCCAAAGCTTCCAACTCTAATAAGGTGGAGTCAAGGCCTTGCTTAAACTAGACCTCCTCAACCAAAGAAGATTTAGAACCACCAAAAACACTACACTACCATTCTCAACTTCCCTCAACGTAACTTCCAATCTAGCCAACCGAGGGACCCCACTAATCACCTCTTTATCACCATTACCACTATGCTAGGCTACCCATAGGTACCCTAGTTCGAGCTTCAACCACATCACTAGCCTCAATGGGGAACTTAATGCACACACATATCATAATACTTAAGGAATTCTAACCACTCTCTTGTTACCCGCAACTCACAACTATCAATAATTAGCAAACAACCTCTCATCTCTCAATACTTGCAATGCTACCCCCAAATGATTCAAAGTTCTAAACAAATCAATACCTCATCACTAGAGACTATCACTAACATACCAAGGTAGGGTTCTAAGACCCTATTCATGAGCCCCAATAGACATAATTGGTGCATAAGCCAACCAAACAACTCCACCAATATTCAAAATGATCATTCCTAGCTCAAAAGGGCACTTAGGGATATCATCTACCCTCCTCCACACTTGAGAACAAAACCCGAACCCCAAATCAACCTTAGAGAAGTGACTAACCCATTGTAGTTAACCACATAGATTGACCGTCCTTAACCATCATATTAAAACCTTATGGGTTCTACACTCATTGAAAGCATGCTATGTAAGTAGTCCAACTACCCCAAAACCTCCAACCCATCAAGCTAAGTCGTCATTCCACGAGAATACTTATAATATGCATTTACATACATTCAAAGAGGCAATAGTCATTTTTTTCCAAATCATTTCAATGCACAATTAGGCTTAAAAGCCAAATACTATTTATAATAATTCATACTTAGGTTCAAATGTCAAAATCATAATTTCATAGTCAATACTCATGCATAGGAATTGCCCATTCATATACAAAATGGTGCAAGCACCCAAATTGGTTAAAGAGCCAAAATCAAAGACATATATGTGATCACAATATTATCATAACCAACTTTTTATCAAAATCATACCATAAAACGAAATTGGGCATACTCATAACATAATTGTTTTTCAAAAAAATCCGTATACATGAATGCATATGCTACGAACAATGAGGAAATGACATGGGTAATTAAGACTCCATTTAAAATCAACATTTATAATATAAAGTTGAAGTGAAAACATAATTAATTCCATATTTAAATCCATAGTGTAATCTCTCATGCATCAATGATTTCAAAAGGGGAACGTGCATACTTATAACTTCATATACCCAAAGTAAATTCTCATATAATGGTTTAAATCACATTAAAATCATCAAATAAACACTACCAATGCATGAATAGAATTTTAGGAATCATAATATTCAAATCCCAAATTAAAATAAGTAAAATCCATGTAGGTTTTCTTGAAAATAATTTTAGGTCTCCTTGATTGGAAGGGATCAATGATCAACCCTCATACACATGAATCCTACTAGCACCAAGGAATAACACAAGAAATAGCAACTCCCCGACCTATCAAATCAGCCTACTCAAAACGTCGATCACAACATGGCCTTACTTAGGGTCAACTAAGTCATAGGAGTAACAATGGAAGAGAACCTACTCACGATCTCCTGTAATAGCCCACTAAAACCAAGAGGCTCCTAACACGCAAGGAAGTCAAGGTCTAGGAAACACCTAATCACCTTTATCTTAAGTAAAGTCCACCTTAATACCATTACCGGGCACCATGCAACCTAGGAAGGCAATCTCTTACCACCAAAATTCCCATCTCTCCTACTAGCACCTAGCCTTCTTCCTTAAACTTGTAATACTACCATCAAATGATTCACATGCACTACCTCATTAGGGAATGAACCATATTATCATCATTAAAACCACCATAAACCTATTAAGGTAAGCATTAGAGATCTTACTCATGAGACTTACAGGTATAATTGGTGTACTAGTCAAACCAAAGGACACTATCCCAAAATTCAAAATATCATAAAGGATATTCAAAGCCTCATCCACCACCAACAACAATTCTATAGACAAAACAACTTAGGTTCAACACCTCTATTTCTCACAAGATGACAAATGCAATCCCTTAGAGACTAATTGTACCTTAAGTCAAGAATGGACCTATCTCCCTTGCTACCACTTGACAACCTCCCACTCAAAGACGGGTCAATTGAGAGTCGGATTCTAACTCTACGGGTCTCACCATCCATGGAGACACAACATGCATGCAACTATTTCATCCCAAGTACAACATCAAAATCCACCACATCAAATCCAAAAAGCCACAAAGCAAGACCTAATGCAATACAAACTTGGATCAACACCTATGAACTGTCTAGCAACAATATACCCAACCAAGAGAATAGATACCAAAGATCCACATAACCACTTGGGCACATAAGAAGCCCCACTATCAACTAAAAGAATAGAGAAGAAATAGTGAAACTCGAATCCATCAAAATCAAAACTTCTACTTACCTTCCTCTTTGAAGCGGCATGATCAACTAAAAGAGCAAAGAACATTCATTAAAGGGGAAAGCCTTATCTCGCTTCTAAAGCATGACATGGACCATAAAGAAGGGAAACATTTCCTAAAACGTCTCAAAGCCTCCTACTCATAGTTCTGGTGCACAACACAACCATGAATAAGACTCTAATCGACGCAGTGTATTCGACACCGAGGATCTATCAACCTAGTGCTCTAATACTATCTTTGTCACGACCCAAGCCTAGGGCGTAGACGTGACCAGCGAATGGGGAACCCAAAGGGACCTCAAACAAGCCTCGTAGCATATCATTACACATCCTTGGTCGCGGAAGTAATGTAAAACAACGTAAGAAACATAAACAAGGGGAGTTGGGACTAAGAGAGAGAGAGATTTATACTTAAATAGCTTGAATATCATAAGTGAGTCAAAGTTCAAGCATAATACATAACATGTCCAACAACACCTCTACCACATAGATAAGAACGGGGGCCAAGACAAGCAATTGGGCTCACCCTCATAGTTAATATATACATAAAAGAAAGATAGTCTTAGAACATATTATAAGAGAATAGTCATTGTCCCCGGAATGGAGGACTCACCAAAGGCTAACTTGAACAATCTGTCTAGCTATAAGAAGAATATATAGGAGCTTCGGTTCCTACATGGTAACATAATGTAGGAATAGAGTATGCATTAGTATATTTGAATGTACTAAATATGTGTAATGCAATGCAACAAGAGATAAGCTTCATAATCAACATGACTAACAAAAGATAATAGGCATGATATAACAATATGACATGTATGGTCAATGCATAAGTAAAACATACATAAGTAACTCATGGTCATATAGGATATCATATGTGAAGAATAGACCAAGCTAGAATCCCAACTTGGTTGGGAGATGCCATTCACATCTGGACACCCTGGTGGCAAGGTACACACCCCTCACATGGTCGATGCCATTCACACCAAGACACCCTGGTGCAAGCTACTTACCCCTCTTATGGTTGATGCCATTCACACCTGGACTCCTTGGTGGCAAGGTACATACCTCTCACATGGTTGATGTTATCACACCTAGATACCCTGGTGGCAAGGTACATACCCCTCACATAGTTATCTGGGCTTCTATATTCCCCCTCTCCGGATTGGGCATGGTCTAATGCAACACCTTATATAAAACATATATATCATGTAAATAAGATCATTTCATCATCATAACATCATTCATATCATATATCATGCTTTTTGAATCTTCAATTCCTCAAAAAACCATAACCGAACATTTTATCAAACACCTTGGGGTGTGTAATGGGGGTAAAAGACCATGCAATTTAGAGGCGAAATCATGCGAGAAAATCTGTTATAAGTCCATCAATCAACTCCTTGTAACACCCCCAAGACATTCCCATCAAAACCTCTCATCAAATCCAACATTAGATCCAAGATTTAGATCCCAAAAACATGCTAAAATAACCATACTTTCATGAACTAAAATCAATGTGCAGTAAATTTCTCAATATGCAAGACTCACATATAAAAACAACTTTAAATCATGCAATATTAGTAAAAGTGAGGCTTAGGCACGATAGGTGAAAGGACCCAATGGTTCAACACCACATACCTTAAACTTTAGAGAACCCTTGAAAAAGATTGAAAATGGAGACTTGAAGCTTGAATGAGATCCTTGATGAAATCCTTAAGATTGGTCTTGAATTTGGGACTTGAATTAAGGGTGAAATATGAGTGTAAGTGTTTGAGTGAGTATCAGGGAATGTTTAGGATGATATGAGGGTGAAATAAGGCTAAGTATATGTATTTTCAAGTGTGAGAACCCTTAGTCCCAAGATTTAAAGTCTTGGACCGAAAAAATTAAAAGAGGCACCAAAAAAAGCAGGGGTGCATCACGGAGACGACACGAAAACCCCTCTAGAATCTACATTTTCTGCACAAACAAGTCCTATGAAAATGGGCATAAATCCTTCATCCAAACATGGAATGAAGTGAAACCAAGTGCATTGGAAAGTTAATTCAAAGGGCTTTAATTTGGTAGGCCATGTGCCACCTAGTTTTTTGTTTTATAAGAGATATGCCCCTTCAAAGTTGACCCTCCTAAATAGCGTTTTTTGCGATTTTCGAATTTTGATACGGTTGCTCTAAAATTCAGGTTAGACCCATTTCCCACTCAATTTGACCCCCTGAGCAAGAATATGAAGTTTGTTTCTAAATAACAAATAGACTTTTAGATATATGGAAAATAAGATTCCAAGCATTTTCGAGCCACGTTTTAGGCACTTTTTGGGGTAGTTCCAGTATGGTCTTTCCCTTATTTGGACAAGTACTAGGCTCCCCAATATCAACTTTGCCCTTTCAATGGTCGTATTGGTTGTTTCAATTTTAAGCTTATCAGATTTGGTCGGTTTAACACCCTCAAGATTTACCCCTTTCACAACATAACTCTTCAAATAGAACTTTGCATCGGCAAAATGTGACTCAACTTTAGTGAAAGGATTATGATCAGCAACTATTTTCATTTCAATTCCATCTTTGAGGTACTTTAAACATTGATAGTAAGAATATGAGCAATTTTGTTCTCGTGTACCCAAGGCCTTCCAAGAAATATATTATATGAAGTCTTTGTATCAATCACATACATCCATGCACTTAATCGCAAATTATCCATATTAATTTCTAGATTCATCGAGCCCATAGACCTCAACCTTCCTTGATTGAATCCTTGTATCAACAAACGGCTTTAGATAAGTTCTTCAGTTGTGATGTCAAGCTCTTTCAACGTGTGGATGGGTAGAATGTTAATACTAGACCCTTCGTCTATCAAGATCCTATTTATCTTCTTCTCTAGCATGTGACCCACCATATACAAAGGAAGATTGTCAGAGTTTTGCCAAATAGAAGATCATCATCTGTAAATGTGATCTTAGTATCACATGCATGTACTTCTCGAAGAGGGGGTTCCACAGACTTTTCAGAAGATGATGAAGATGCTTTTAATGGAATTCACCTACTGCTTCGTGTTTGTTAGCAGGAGACACCTTCGATGAAGTTTTAGTCATTGTTTCTCCCTGGTTAGCACTGAAACATGATGCCTCAACATCTTTTTGAGTGGCCTCCACACAAAACCAACTTGGTAAGAATTCCCCCACAATCACAGGACGTCATGGTTTTTGGTGGTGATGCATTTCCACCTTTGGCCCCTTGGGACGTCTGACCAATTTATACTTATTGATATCTTTACTACCCTTTGTCTGATCGGTTGTTCAAATGATTCTTTCCATGGACTTGTCTTGTTGCATCTCCGCCTAGTCATGAGAATCCAAACTTCATCATTATCAGTATCGATTTAGGATTTTTCTTGCTTTAATGGCCCCTTTACTTCAGGTGTACATATTAGGATTGGGTCAACCAAGCTGAACATGATAAAGATTTGATTAGACCTTGCCTTTCCATCATCAAGGATAATCATCTTTTTATTAGCTAATTGTATAACCTTGTCCTTGAAGACAAAAAACTTTTCAAGAGGGTGACCTACAAGTTCATGATACTTCAATAATTTGGGTCATCAGTCTTCCCAGCTTCATCGGGTCCTTTTATCTCTAGCAACTCAATTAGCTTTAGCTCAACCAATTCATCAAAAATTTCAGGAACATCAGAATCCAGAAAAAAGGTATTCTTTTTCTTGCATCTCTCTTAAGGTTAGCTTTTGATTTGGACACTTTTGAAAAGTCGTCTTTACACTTTGCTTCCTACTTTCCTTCGTAGTAAACTTCACAGGTGACATATTGATATTTATGGATTCTTTGTTGTCATTCCTAGCACAACTTTGCTCTATTTCTAGGGTTCTTGTTTGTCTTTTCCCTTGTGAGGATAGTGAACAAGCATCCTATCTTTTTCGGCAAAAGACATGCTCAACTCTACATCATGAGCATGAGTAGCTAGATCTTCAAAAGACTTAGTTTGATCCCTTGTAAGATATAGAGAAGCCACCAGTGCATCCTTTGGATACATATTTCTACGGCAGAAACTTCACTAAGTCTGTCTTTACAATTAAGGCTTGCGTTCCTCCATTGATTTATGAAGTCGATGATTGGTTCATCCTTTCTTTAGCAAGTATTTGTGAGTTCTACCATGCTCATTGTGTGCCTTGTGCTATAGAAGCGATTGAGAAACTCATGTTCCAGTTGGTCCCAACTGTCAATGGAATGAGGCTCAAGATCTGTGTACCAGTCAAATGCATTTCCTTTCAAAGAGCGGACGAATTGTTTGACGAGATAGTCTCCATAGGTCCCAACATTATTACATGTCTCCACAAAATGTGTAACATACTGCTTTGGATTTCTTTTACCTTCGAACTGCTGAAATTTAGGGGGTTAATAACTGGCAGGCATTTTGAGGCTATCAATGCTTGTAGTGTAAGGCTTAGCATACATATGGGAAGACGTCGTAGAGACTTTCATACTTGCCTTTTAATGGACTCTTTAATGAACTCCTTTAATTGATCCAGTGGGATCATCCCTTCGATAGAAATTGCCAGCTCCTTGATAGTCAGTGCTTGCTTCATATGATTTTCAGTCTCTAGGATTTCATTACCCTTCCCAGGTGCATGGCTAGATTCCCCATCTAGTAAGCAGTCCACCCTATCCATTGACTTATTGATGCGAGACTCTTGGTGTTGTACATGCTTGGTCAATCCTTCAATCATTTTTGCTAGATTTGAGAGTTGTTCCTCTACGGATGAAACATTACTTGTCATCACTTGCATGATTGTTGGAGGCACTGAAGAGTAGCATGGATTATTGTGAAAGTTGATCTTCAGAGGACTCACATTACGCGGTGCGTATAGAAAAGACTCATTGGATGAGTCATGGTCTTTCCTTGCGGTAGACCTCTTGGAACTAGAGACCTCAAGGCTCAAGTAGAGCCAAAGTCTGCTTGATCTTCTCAGAAATACTACTTTCTCCTTCTAAAGCATTTGTAGAGGACCTTGCTTCATTTGGGGTTGAAGATCCAAATCAGGAGTTGGTGTGGACGACACTCATAGTGTTTGCTGTACTAGCATAGTATCTTTGCTTTTTGTAACTGCTCCAACACTTCCAAAAGTAACTCTAAGGATTCCTTTACTTCAGTAGAAAACTTGGAGTTAGCAGCCTTAGAGGAAGTCGATTGAGAAATCTTCTTAGAAGCCATTTCGGTATTACTTGGTGCTTGAAAAGTTGAGATAAGAGGTAGAGATTATGCCACTAGGCGTGCCAGTTTGTTTGCAACAAATTTAATGCAAAAGAAAATAAATTGCAATCGCAAATAAAAATACGAAGAAATATAATTTTATTGATGAATAAAGTGCATAAAAATCTGTTTATCCCTTGATTCTCCTCCCATAAGATTTCTTCATGATACGAGGGCCGTTAGTGGCGTATCTTTCGAACGTACGATGATTTTGACCTCCTTACGCCATATTTTGATCTCTCTATGGGGTATTTTGAGATGCCTTTTTAAAGGAATATAATACCCATTATATAGGCATGAATTAGGGTTTAAGGTAGAGTTGCCTCCAAGAAATCTTGACTGAAATAGGATTAATTTTGTAAAGTCCTACAAAATTTCAATATCTACAAATGCCCCCTGCTTCAAGGCTTGTCGGAGTGTAGACTTGATGAAACTTAAAGAGGGGGCTTGAAGTACTCATTTTTCCACCGTTGCTGGATTCAGATTTGCTGATTTGATTTATGAGAAAAGAGATGAAGGGCAGATTTGGTCCCACTGGGTGTGCCAAAATTTGTAGACGATAAAATTCGCGTTGAGAAAATAGTAATCAAGAATGAAAAAATCGCAACAATTTGTAGTATTTGATTTCAATATGCGAGTGTTACAATACCTATGAATCCTTTTATTCGCTTTTTCAAGTGTAGATTCAAAGGCTCTTGAGCTTGATCTTGAATCTGAAACTTGTTCTTCAATTCGATCCTGAAATTTGAAGTTGTTCTTGATCTTGACCTTGAAGCTTGAACTTGTTCTTGATCTTGAAGCTTGAAACTTGAACTTGTTCTTGAATGTTTGAATTCTTGAACTTCGTAGAGAAATTTGCGACGTTTGATCCATAAGCTTTCTCTAGTTTTTTGTTAGAATTCTTGATTTCATTTCTGAATTATGAAGACCCTTATATATAGTTGTAGAATAGAGGAGTCATGATGGAATCAAGCTTTCTCCCAGCCAATTAGATTTAGGTAACATGACATATTGGGATCTAATGAAATGAGCTTGTTATTTTGGACAAATGACATAATCCTATTGGCTTTTTGTGTGACTTGGCATGCCACGTCATTTGACACGTGCCATAAAGTGGCCCTCTAGATGAGAGAATGCTGGGCCTATTAAAGCGGGTTGTCTTTTGTAGCCCAAATAATTGAATTTGAGCTTTTAATTAAGTCCATATTTTATTGAACTTAATTAATAAACCCAATTATATTAATCTACAATATTCATTTTGGACTAATATATTTTGTATCATTTTATAAAATTTGTAGTTTAATAAATTTTATATGATTACATATACATTTAAATTATTGAAATACTAATATTATTATTTGTTGCTATTTTTCTTTCTTAATTCTATTATTCAGGAACGAAATTTAGTCACTTACGCATAATTTTATAATGCTTCATTAGTCAACAACTATAATTCGTTATTCTTTAATACAATCATTTTACATGGTGCAACTAATCTTTTCACGTCAAACATAACTCCTTTTATTTTCAAATGAAAATTAGCAATCTTTTTTTTTTTAAAAAAAATATAAACTAATCCCACATAACCGCAAAATTTGACATTAAAATCATGGTTTATACATGTGCAGAACCAAATTTCAAATAATCATTTGATGTTGCAGTCCAAACCCTAGTTAATACAAACCAATCCCAGGAAGGGAAATATATATGGGAAGCAGCGGAGTTCGATAGAGATTGTATGTTACAAGGTGTGTTTGTTCCTTCAAATCTCCGATTGTAAACTTCATCAATTATATCAAACCTTGATTCAGCCGCTTCTATGGAATCTTTGTTTGCAAATTATGCTTCTTCAGATGAAGATGAAGATGATGAAGAGAAGCATCAACAACCACAAGTACAGCGCTCCAATTCTTCCAACCCGACCCGAGATTTCTCAACTTCGTCTTCTTCATCCCCTTTCCTTTCACTTCCCCCACCAAAATCTCACTCAAAAACTTCGCCCAACTCGACCACTTCCGCATCTTTAAAGCCTCAACAACTATTGGATGATGACGAATTGCATATTGGAAATTCGGATAAACCTAAGTCCACATCTTCTTCTTCGTTTTTCTCTCTTCTTCCACCTCCAAAGACAACCAAAGCAGATCCTCCACCTCTCCCCAATTCATGGTCGTCATCGGATCCTAAACCCAAAAGGGTTGTTCAATTTAAGCCTCCCGTGAACCCTTTTTCCGTCAAGTCTAGTAGTGTGGATGAAGATGAGGATGAAGATGAAAAGGAAAAACAAAGAAAAAGGTCTGCATCTTTTGCTCAAACATCTTCAGTTAAATCATTTTTATCTAGCATTCCTGCTCCAAAGAACTCGACCACTTTGGGTGTTTTGGGTTCGGGCTCCGGAAGAAGATCTACCGTTGAAGCAGATGTCCCTGTTTCTAATCCAGCTAGCTCGAATTCGCAAAATGAAGTTCTAGTTAATTCCAATACAGGCTACACTGAGAGCCAGCAGGTTGATGGGTCGTTTGAGAGTTCAATGGGAGGTTTTGATGGTCCGTCACAACATAATGCTATTGCAGGTGATTGCACGAATTGGAGTGTACAGGGTTATGTAAACCATGAAGGGTATGCTGGCTATGGTAATGATGGGGCTAGTGATTATTCTCATGCGGCTCCACTAAATGTGAATTATGTCGACTATGACAGTAATTATGGAACTTACACTGGTTATGAGCAGTATGGTCACAATTGGACTGATGGGTCTAGTGCAACAGCAGCATCAACAATTACTGATACAACTGAAGTTGCATTTAGATTGCCTGGGAAGAGAGGCAGGAGTGACGCTCCACAAAAAATTGTTGAGGTGAACCAGGATGAGTTGATGAAGAATCGGCCAAGGGAAGACCAAACCAGGCTCACCGGGATTGCCTTTGGGCCATCTTACCAGGTACACCTTTACTGTGTCTATGAAGTTACTTGTTCTTCAACTTAATTATGAGAAGCTTAAACTGTAATTGTAGATGATTTTTAGCACTGCATATTAATTTTGAGTATCTGGGCACTGTTGTGAATATGGTCTTTGTTATTGGACATCTGCTTTTTTTACTATCTGTCTGTGCTAAGTAAGGAATTTGTAATATCCAAAGTGGTCATGATGCTTCCTTTTGGCTTTGAGCAGGATTAATGAATCTCAGAGATTTAGATAGCTTACAGCATTGTGAGATATGTTCGCTCTATCCGTGAAGTGTTATTATGCATGTTTCTAGTTGATTTTCTCCTTTAAGACAACAACCTTGTTTTCTAGCTTCTCGTCCTTAAAAATTTAAAAGTTGACAAATGATATTCTATTAGGAGGATTGATATTTTGTCCTAACTAGTAATGGTAGTTTAGATGTCTGCTCTTGGTTCTTATTTATTTATTTTTAATGACAAAGGGAACCCACAACCGCTACTCTTTAGGTGCGCACAGGGTAAACCCCTGCTCTTAAGCAATAGCTAGCTTACCACATAGGAGAGGTAACCTGCACTAGGCAAGCTGGGTGTGATGAGCTTGACCCAGATAAACCACATAGATGTCTGCTCTAGGTTCTTGCCCAATGCTCTTATTCATTTATCTTGTTGGCATGTTTACACACGAGCAAAAAGGGTTTTATTGATTATTAATTAAGTTAGTTGGTGTGAACATGAATATTTATGCATTTACCTTTGTCATTGTTTGTTTCAATATATGTTGCTTGTAGTGTTACTTCCTAATTTCACACGAAAAATGGTCAAAGGGCCCTTAAATTATGTGAAATGAACAAAAATGTCCCTGTTAATAGTTTGGTCCAAAATCCCGCAATTAAGAGGTTGGTCCAAAAATGCCCCTGTTGTTACTTTGGGTCAAAAATGCCTCTCAAGATGCATCTATTGATGTTATGCGGTCGTATGCAATAATAGTAATCCAACTAGGTTAAGGTCGAATTTGCAGGGACAATGGGAGAACTCCTTCACGTTTATGTATCAGTATGGTACTCAACTTATGGCCAATTTCTAATCCGTAACAGTTTTAGGGATTGATTGTAGTAAATGAAACTGATAAACAAAAATTAAATATGGTGGAAGTAAATATACTTGTAAACTTATTCGGTTAACATACTAAAATTGTGTCACTATTGATTGTTTTTGCTTCTAAGTAATCATGCAACTACATGCATTTAGGGTTACAACATGCACTCAGTCACTGTTGAGTTCATGAACAAGTTACCTACATATGATGGTTCTGCAACTATATGAGTTATTGACAATAAGAATGACTGATTATGCCAAGTAGATTCACTTATATCTAATGTAAATGTATCAAACAAGGGTTAACGCTTGGAGTTCATGCAAATCTCTTTTACATAATCCTAACCTACTCTTCCAAGTCTGTAGATTAAGAGTTTATGTTGTAGGTTAATATTTGCACATTAATCTGTTTGATAATAAGGGATGTAAAAGTACATCAACATCAACATACCCCAGTGCCTCAAAAGGCTCCCGCTCATTGCAGGGTGAGGGGAGGTCGGATGTACGCA